>VXBN01016753.1:8488-23029 GCA_013397395.1 Sinosuthora webbiana
AATGGTATCTTTGCATTAAACAGCTGTTGTAATTTACCTACTCATTTTATATGTGAGCTTAATATATTTTATTATATAAAATATATGTATATAATATATATATATATACAAAAAAAAATATAAAACGTGTGTGCGCTCAGCTGTGTGCACTGCAGCCCAGTCTGCCTGTTCACCCCAAACCCCAGGGACACCCTGACCAACCCCGGGGCGGTGGGAGGTGTCCCTGCCCCAGCACTGGGTGGGATTTAAGCTCCTTTCCCAACCCCAAAGCAGGCTGGGATTCTGGGATTCATCTGCAAAAGCCTTTCCTGGCCAACAGCAGCACAATTATTTTGCAAACCAGATGGAGATCACCCTGGTGATCGCCGCCTCTTAGTCATAGTTCAGAGTATTTTCTGTGCTGCTCCTCTGAAGTCTATTCCTGCCAAACAGCCACATTTAAAACCCTCCTACAGCAAGGAGTAAGGCTTTGGTGCTAACCCAAAAGCGCTTTCCAGGAACTGGTGGATGGAGCTGGTTTTAACTCTCGGTGCTCCGGTTTGCAGCTGAGAGGACACGAGGAGGTGGGAGCCGGCTGCAGGGTAGAATGAAAGGCTAAAGAGAGGAGCAGACAGCTCCCACAGGGCAGGCTGGACTTTGCCCACACTCCTCCGGGAGCTGGGAGCACCAGGAGAGGTTCTGGTGGCAGAAAATCCTGTGCTGCACACAGCCAGAGATGGAACATCAAACAGGAGCCTTTCCCTGAGCCCCAGGACCATCCACCTCAGCACCCAAACCCTCAGGAGGGCTGCAGACACCTGGGCACACAGAGAAAAAGTAAATTTTGCTGACACAGAAGCAGAGGGAACCACAAGGATTACCAGGGAAGGGCAGGGAGGCTGCAGTGACATTCAGGCCTTCAGTCTGAAAAATTCACCTCCAGCGAACCTACATTAGGGTTGAGTTTCTTTAAAAAAATAAATCATGCAAAGTGATGGCCCAGGAGCAGGAAACAATCAGTGGCAGGTTGTAGTCAAAGTGCTCCAGGTAATTGTACCTGTGATGTCCCTGCAGGATCAGAGCACCAGGAACAGGCAGAAATCAACTCCAGCACAGAGCCAGCACCCAGAGAGGGGCTGAGGAGGCGCTCCCTGGGCACGGGGACGTGCTCTGGGGGAGCAGCTGGAACTTTATGTTGGTCCATAAACGTGCCTGGGGTTCTGGAGGCTGGAAAACGTGAGCAAAGGTGGGTCTGGGATGAATCCTGGGAGTGTGGGAGACAGGAGCAGGGAGAGCAAAGGGGAAGGGGCTGCAGCCTGAGGTGGGAAAGGCAGACAGGACCCCTGGAGGGTCAGAGGTGGAATAAAGTCAGAAGAAAGGGATACAGCCAGAGGAATGGCAGGGAGGGCAAGGTGGGAACAGCAGACAGGACACCAGATGGATCAGAAGTGGAATAATGCCAGAGGAAAGGATGCAGCCTGAAGAATGGCAGCGAAGGATGAGGTGGGGAAGGCAGACAGGACCCCTGAAGGGTCAGAGGTGGAATAAAGCCAGAGGAAAGGGATACAGCCAGAGGAATGGCAGGGAGGGCAGACAGGACACCTAAAGGATCAGAGATGGGATACAGCCAGAGGAAAGGGAGGGAAGGATGAAGTAGAAGAGGCAGACAGGACACCTGGAGGATCAGAGATGGAGCAAAGCCATAGGAAAGGGAGGAGCCCTGTGACACGGGCACGGGGCAGAGGTTGGACACACAACCACCACAACACCAAGCAGCTGCTGTTAACATTTGTTTGACAAGGACTGGAAGTGCCAGATTACCCCTCAGCCTACGGCCACAGAAATTGTCGGGAAGGATGGAGGTGAAGAGGGGCAGGAAAAACCAGACCAGGAACATCTCCAGCTGCACTGCCCCTGCTCCAGCCACACCAGTCCTGCTGCCAAAACCCTTCGTCCCACCCTCTGCAACCTGCCTGACACCCCACTTGGAATTCCGCTCTGAAACCTGCTCGTGTTGACCCTGCAGTCCTCTGAAGCTGGAATACAAATTAAAGCAGCTGCATACAGAGGGCAAAGCCCACCCTGCTCCAGAGAGAGCTCCCCCCTGCCAGCAGCCTGGCTGTCCTGCCCTGGAAAACAGCGCTTGGCCAAGTCATTGGACTTTCCTGGTGGTCCAGGCTGAAACAAGAGTGTGCCACTCTCAGGAAGGGGAGAAGCACAGTGAGTTTCCTGCAGTGAGAGCAGGACGTGGCCCAGGCCAAGGCTGAGCACTCCAGCACGGGCAGACACTCACCTGAGCCTCAGGTGTGGCCATGGCCCTCCCTGGCAGCTCCCAGGGGGAGGGAAGGTCCTGCCTGGGGAGGGAAGGCTGCTCAAACCAGCCCTGCCAGCTCTCCTGCTCCCTAAGCTCTTACAAAAAAAAACCCCAAACTTGCAATAAAGACAATAAATCAGACCAGGAGCAGCCACCAAAACCATGTCAGTTTGAAAGGCAACTCAAGCGGGGCAAAGCTCAGCTGGGTCAGATTTTTATCCCCAGCTTTGCCTTTGGAAAGAGCTTCCCAAGAGGGCAGAGCCCACCCCGGAGCCTCCAGGGCAGGGCCCAGCAGGACTGGGCTCCAAATAACTCCGGGTGTTTGAGAACATCCAGCCTTGCACCAACCGCTCGGTGTTTCCCTAGAAACAGCCCCAGCACCCACTGCTGAGGGAGCTGGAACTTGTCTTAATTTTAGCTGCTGCTTTTTGTTCCAGCTTCGTCTCTGCTTCCCGAGGAACGGGCACGGAAGCCCCATGGAATGTCACACTCTGCAGCCCTGGGCTGGTGCCTGCTGCAGCTCTGGGTTTGGATGGACCCCGCTCTGCTGAGCCTGGCTCAAACACCCTCACACAGCCCTGGGTTGGTGCCTGCTGCAGCTCTGGGTTTGGATGGACCCCGCTCTGCTGAGCCTGGCTCAAAAACCCTCACACAGCCCTGGGTTGGTGCCTGGCTCAGCCCTGGGTTTGTTTGAACCCTACTCTGCTGAGCCCGGCTCAAAAACACTCACAGAGCCTTGAGTTGGTGCCTGGCTCAGCCCTGGGTTTGGATGGACCCTGCTCTGCTGAGCCCAGCTCAAACACCCTCACACAGCCCTGGCTCAGCCCTGGGTTTGTTTGGATCCTGCTCTGCTGAGCCCAGCTCAAAAACCCCCACAGAGCCCTGGTTCAGGTCTGGGTTTGTTTGGATCCTGCTCTGCTGAGCCCAGCTCAAACACCCTCACATAGCCCTGGTTCAGCTCTGGGTTTACATGGAACCTGCCTTGCTGAGCCCAGCTCAAAAACACTCACAGAGCCTTGAGTTGGTGCCTGGCTCAGCCCTGGGTTTGTTTGGACCCTGCTCTGCTGAGCCCAGCTCAAAAACCCTCACCCAGCCCTGGGCTGGTGCCTGCTGCAGCTCTGGGGTGTGTAATTTCTGCATTATTTAAAAGGATGGACCCTGCCCTGCTGAGCCCAGCTCAAACACCCTCACATAGCCCTGGTTCAGCTCTGGGTTTACATGGAACCTGCCTTGCTGAGCCCAGCTCAAAAACACTCACAGAGCCTTGAGTTGGTGCCTGGCTCAGCCCTGGGTTTGTTTGGACCCTGCTCTGCTGAGCCCAGCTCAAAAACCCTCACCCAGCCCTGGGCTGGTGCCTGCTGCAGCTCTGGGGTGTGTAATTTCTGCATTATTTAAAAGGATGGACCCTGCCCTGCTGAGCCCAGCTCAAAAACCCTCACCCAGCCCTGGCTGGGCTTGAGCCCGGTGTGAGACCCAGGAGGGGAATGTGGGCTGGGATTTCATCTTTAACCTGTGTGAGGCAGGTCTAGCAGGGCTTGGCCACGGCTGAGTGGGGGCAAAGCAGTCACCCCAGCCCCAGGGAGAGGGAAAACACCCCTGGACCCTCTGCAGGTCAGGGCTGACAGAGCCAGAGGAGGCAGAGCCTGGCCAGCCCCTGGTTTGTCACCTTCTGTACAGGTTCAGGAAAATATCCCATGGGTGTTCTCCCACAGGAGCAGGCTGAATTAAATCATGGCTGTTAATCAGGACTCCTGATTTTACAGGAACAACATTTCCCTGAGTGCAGCCCCCAGAGCTGGTCCCCCTGAATTCCAGCCCCCCAGCACTTCCCAGCTGCAGACCCAGCACCCTGCAGGAAATAAGGGCACTAAAGTTCCCTCTTTTTTCACTAAAGTTCCCTATTTTCACCGTGACCAGGTTCCCTTTGCTGATGGTTCTGCACTAATTACAAGCCCCCGGCTCAGCACACCCCAGCCAGGGCTGGCACAAACCCGTTGTTTATTTTGCCCTTTGTTTCTGTGGGTGTTCAGGGAAGTTTTCAGCCCATTTTGTGCTGCTGAGCAGGCACAGCCTGACCCCCCAAGGCACGGGAGTCTCCTTTGCTCCTTTCCTCTCCCTGTCCTGATCAGGGCACACCTCAGGCACTGCTGGACTCGTCACCTGGCTGGAATTTTTCAGCCCTTCCCCTTTTCCTTTGCTGCTCCATCCCTGCCCGTTCACGCTTTCAGCTGCAGGAATGGGAAGAAAAATGGGATCTCAAAGGGGCACAACCCAGAGAGCCCCTCCCTGCCTCGACTGCAGAGGGGAGAACAGAGAAAACACAGAGATGCCACTTCTTCCCTGCTTCCACCACAACAAAAATCAGAGTTCCTGTCTCTGGGAGCCTTGCAGTTCGTGCCTGACACAGATGAGAAGCGATGAGCAGAGAGACTGGAAACGCTTCCACCACAGAACCAAATGTTATTTAGCGATCAGCTGAACACGAACAGCCTGGCCAGGCCACGGGGGACAGAAGGAAAGAGGCACAAGGGACAGATGTGAGCTCACTGAGAATGACAAGAAACGGGGATGCAGCTCCACTAACCAAAATCACAGACCCTGTTTGGAGGGCAGCACTGTGATCTCGGACAGGGCTGCACACAGCCCAATAAAAACCCTGGAAACGTTAATTTCTAATAATAACCCAGAACAGAGACACGGCAAAGCGGAGCAGAAGCACCTGCTGGGGCTTTCTGCAGCACTCACGTGGAGTGTTTTTGCAATGCTAAATAAGACCTCAGAAAAATCCGGCTCCGTCTCGACAAGACCGTTACACGGGCTTTTCTGCGTGCCCGGGAGACCCAGGCGCGCCGCAGGGAGAGGAAAATTGAGTTGACTTCCCTCGGAACAGGAGCGGATTGCGGTCATTTTGAATTTACAGAAATGTGAGCGAGGAAAACACGGGCCCGGGGAGTTCTCCTGGCAGGAGTGAGCTCAGGGCAAGGGCGGGCTCAGGCAGAAAGGGGACAGGGCCCTGGCTGGGCTGCTGGGGAAGGAACGGGAGGGATTTGCTGAGCAGGAGCACCCCGTGTTTGTGTCTTGGGGGGCAATATGTGACCACAAGTGCGTGTTCTATTTGCCATCTGCTGAAACCAGTTGGGGAGGTGTTTTTTGTTTGTATCTTGTATAACCCATTCCTCATAACTCCAGGTGGGAGGGGCAGGGTGTGTTCTGTTAATGGGCAGCTGTTAAAGCAGCTGGGGCCGTGTTCTTTATCCCTTCCAGGACCCATCCTCCCCCCAGGGGATCTCTGCTGTCCATGGGCCATCCAGGCTCACTGCAGGGCTGATACAATCCCATCATCCAATGGGGAGAGGCCCCACCCAGGGGGAGGAGCCAATCCCATCATCCCATGGGGAGAGGCTCCACCCAGGGGGAGGAGCCCAGGATTCCTGCCTGGATCACAGCTGGGATCCAGAGCAGCAGCACAGCCTGTGTGCACGGGATTCCCAGAGGGAGCCCGGCCCCATCCCAGCCCCACTGGGCCCTTCTCCAGGATCATCTCTGCTCCCACAGAACCACAGCTGGCCCTGCAGGAGGGCTGGACTGGGCTGACACCAACACCCTGAGCAACAGCTCCTGTTCTGACTCTGCAGGGCTTCTGGGATTTTTATTTTTTTGTATTACTACATTTTTATTTTTAATATTCCTAGAAAAGATCTGTTATTCCTATTCCCACATTTTTGCCTGAAACCCCTTAATTTCTAAATTACAGTCATTTGGAGGGAGGGGTTTTACATTCTCCATTCCAAGGGAAGCTCTGGCTCTCCCTGGCAGACACCTGTCTGTCCAAACTCATACTAAAGCACTCTGGGGGTGAGTGAGAACACAGAAATCACCCAATAAATGGCAGAGTCTCCAGCAGGAGCAGTCAATACCGAACACACTCACGGCCAGAATGCACAACACAGACCGACAAATGCACCCAAGGGCTGAAATAAGTTATAAAAAGCAACTGGAGGGGGAAGGGGAACCCCCAACACTTCCCCCAGCACAGCCTTTCCAAAGCCCCCTTGGGCTCCTGTGAAGTTCATTAATGCAAATAAGAAAAGCTGGTTTGATTTTAAATTAGAAAAAAAAAAAAAATAATAAAAAAAAACAAAACCCAAACATTCTCAGTCGTGGATTCTTTCATTATGCAACTTCACAGCGTAATTTTGGAGTAGCTGGTCAAGTGGCAATTAACAGCAAAATAAAGAGATGTTAATTCAAGTGTTGGCTCATTTCAGCTTAGCCAGATAATCTGCAAGAAAATTAAACGCCTCGGGGTAAAAGGGGGCCTGGCAGTAAAGTGGAGGGGAGGAAAAGGCTTCAAGGGAAAATAAACACAGAGTAAAGAGAGGATTGATGGAGAGGCAGGAGCCATGATTTGGTGATCAGAATCTGATTTTACTCAGGTTTTCCAAGAGCTTATACACCATTTCAGGGAGGTTAATAATTTCTACTACAATAATTAGGTTAAAAGATCATACAAGCAACTTATGCATTTTACAACATCTTTCTCGTAGGGGGTTGATTGAATCTCTTCCCTTAAGAAGGTTTAATCCCATCTTCTCATAATCCCAAAGTTCTGTTTGTCCCTGCCGTGGCATCCTAGTGATCAGATTAGCTGTGCTAATTAAATCTGTCTTACTCTCTGCCTTGTGTATTCCCACACCCAACAGGGGTTTTTCCCTTTCCCAGCCCAGTTTTGCACATCACACACCTTCCCCCCAAACTCTACACGAGGCCCCAGCCTCCCAAAGCACACAGACAGTCCCACCCCACACCCCTGGGCCACAGGGGCTTCCAGAAACATCTCCGAGGGGTTTGTACAAAACCCAAAATCAGCTGAATTCTCCTCTTCTCAAACAGTTTGCTTTTAAAGGATCAGGTTTGTTAATGGAGAGAAACTCACCCGTGCTGCTGAGCTGCTCCTCAGGCCAGCCAGGGGCTCCATCGTGTCCAGGACAGCTGGGATGGAGCTGAGCCCTCTCCTCCTAAAAACCCCACACCACAAACCCTCCCTCCTTCAAATACTGCCTTAACTCTGCATTAACTGCACCTGGGTCATCACTGGACCCTCTTCTCCTAAAAACCCCACACCACAACCCCTCCTTCCTTTAAATACTGCCTTAACTCTCCTTATATTGCACCTAGGTCATCACTGGACCCTCTTCTCCTAAAAACCCCACACCACAAACCGCNCCTTAACTCTGCATTTATTCCACCTGGGTCATCACTGGACCCTCTTCTCCTCCTAAAAATCCCACACCACAAACCCTCCCTCCTTTAAATACTGCCTTAACTCTCCATATATTGCACCTAGGTCATCACTGGACCCTCTTCTCCTAAAAACCCCACACCACAAACCCTCCTCCTTTAAATACTGCCTTAACTGTGCATTTACTGCACGAGGGTCATCACTGGACCCTCTCCTCCTCCAAAACCCCACAAAACAACCCCTCCCTCCTTCAAATACTGCCTTAACTCTCCATATACTGCACCCGGGTCATCACTGGACCCTCTTCTCCTCCTAAAAACCCCACACCACAAACCCTCCTTCCTTTAAATACTGCCTTAACTCTGCATTTACTGCACCAGGTTTTCTGGGGTCACTGGGCCCTCTCCTCCTAAAAACCCCACAAATCAAATCTTCCCTCCATCCCCCCCTCCTTTAAATTCTGCCTTAACTCTGCATTTGTGGGTTCTCCCTGGTCACTGCAGCTCTGGGGACACACAGCCCCACTCTGGGGCATTTTTTCCTGCCAGGTGACAGCAGAACTTGGCTGCCCAGGGAGGGATTTTCCCATTAAACCAAAGCTCTGGGAGGATTTGGCCTCCGAAATTAAACATGCAAATGGGGATTATGCTGCTCTGGGCCCTGTGCTGGTGCCTCTTGGAGCACAAAGAGGAAATTGAGAGCTAATTAAAATAAGCACAGTGCACTGTCTAAAGCCTTCCCTCGGCAGTGACCTTGGCACGAGGAGATTTTTTTGGAGAAAACCAGGTTTGGGATGAAATCTCTCCATTTCCCTGCAATACATTTACATTTGAGTGTTGGATGCAATAAAACCAAAATGAGGTTTTTGAGTCAAAATCTGTTAAAACGAATCCCCATAAATTCCATTTAGCACTTCTGTTTACAACGTTGACACGTAAGGATTCCCTCCTGAAAAAAAAAAATGTTTTAATAGAAGAAAATAACAAATTAGGATAGGTTAGAAATATTTTTTTAATCAGTTTCCTCTAACTTCTGACTTGCACCTATAAACTTCAAAATCTCTGTGGCCATAAGAACCTTGGACCACTAAAACCACAGGCACAGAAAACTCTACCCATAGCATTTGTAACTTCAGAAAGTAAAGAAAATAAAAGATAAAATCTTACCAATTTGAGGAAAATGTAACTTTTTTTCTATGCTTTCAGAGTTTTCTAAAGGCAACAAGATATTTTGTTCTGAGGAAATTGATAAATTAGCTCACAGAGCGTTATAAGGTTGGCTTTGGTAAAGAAAAGACCGGGGTGAGAAATGGTTTCTATTTGCTGCGTCTACACCTTTACTGAAAGGTTTTCCCCCTCTAAATCCACAGAAACTGGCATTTCCCGATGGCTCTGAAAGGACATGGATCACAAGGCAGGAAAAAGACACTGGGGACAATTTGGTGGCCCCCTCTGGCTCAGTGGGGGAATGCCAGCACTGGAGCTCTGCTCCAAACGCTGCTGGTGGGGTTTAGGAGGTTTTTAGGAAAGGCTCAGTGGGAATGGAGACACCAACAGCTGGGACAGCAGGAAAATCCTGCCCCTGCTGTGGGAACTGACAGTGATCACAACATGGATTTTTAGGCTCAGGACAGGATCTTGAAGCCTGTGGGAAAACCAAGGACAGAACTCTCTCAGTCTGGCCTGGGAAATCATGAGGAGGAGCCCAAAACAATCCCTGTACATCCTCCTCCTCCTGACCCTGGTGTTTCTCCAGCTTGTTCACTGGTGGAGATGTTTACAAAAGGTGGTGCCCTAAAGGACCAACCCTATTCATTGTACCCAAACACTGGATAAAAGAATCTGCCTTTCCATAAACTTTGCTCTGAGCCCTCTGAAGAAACCAGAGTTCTACGTGTGGTTACACATAGAACTGAATTCTACCAATGCCCCTGGAGCTGTGGGGCAGCACACACAGGACACCCCACAGGGGCTGTGAGCAGCCCCATGGAATCCCATCTGGGACGGAGGGACCCTAAACCCACTCCTTCCCTGGGCATGAGGGGCCCCTCCACTCCAGGGGCCTCCCAGGTGTGGTGGTTTCATGCTCCCCTGTCCCTGTTTGCCAAATTCAGTGTAGTGGTTTAAGTGTCTCTTCTGCTGTGAGATAGGATGAGGAGAAAAAAGGCAGGCAGGCTCAGCTCGAAGGCACACAGATAGATTGATTAACACACACTAAAATGAAGAAAATAAGAGTAAAAATGAAACTTTTAAGACACTCTACAGGGTGGCCCCGACCGGGTGTTACCTGCTGGCAAGAAGGGAAAAGGGATGGCTTGGACACGATCAGGAATTTATGTGGGGATTTTCTAAAGTGGCATTCAGTGTCCTCAGTGGTCAAGCAGTGAGTCAGTATCTAAAAGCAGCCCCTGACAGGTGCCTGCCCCTTCTGAAACAATTCTGAGGTCCTGGCAGGGCAGTGTTCCATATTCCCCTTAAACTAAACACCAAACTGTGCTAACCCAGGGCAGAAAACTCCCAATTTCCGTGCCACGGCTCGTCCCCTCCCAGATGTCACCCTGTGACACCCAGCACCATTAGGATCAGGAAAAATGAGAATACCTGCCTGCTCCCCATTTAGCACAGCCGTGGATGCACATCCCTCAACTCCACTGCTCTTGTACCGTGGGCTTCTCAGGGGATGCTACAAGGACCAAATTAAAAAAGAAAAAAAAAAATCCTCATTGCTGGTGTTAATCTAAAGCAAACCTTTTATTTCACATGCCAACAGCTCCCTTCTATCGGCTCGAATTTACTTTTTAATTATGTATATTGCCTTTTTTTTTTTTTCCATGTGAAACTCCAGACGAGAAATATGTATCTCATTATATTTCACGTTATTCAATTGAACTGAGCACAAAGGCATTTTTTCTCGAATACTGAGCGCTGATGTACCTTTTTAATTAAAGCTTAAAAAGCTTTTAATTAAAACAATAAATCACAGGCAGCGGGCTCTATCCACGTTGTCTTCTGGCCCGCGTAGATTTTTCCTTTTGTGATCTGATTGACCCGAAAGGTAAAAAACAGGTGAAAGGGTTTTCAGATTGGTACAGCAGTACCAAATGCTCTGCTGGCTGAGGCAGCAGCACTGCTGGGACCTGCCTGCAGTCACTGCACATCCCTCTGCCCTAAATCTCAGCAATAAATCCCCAGGAACCAGGGACACCCTCCCAGCTGTGTCTGCCCAAACCTCCCCTGCACCAGTGACGCTGTTTCACACCACAGTGACACAGACTCCGACTGCAGAGGGCTGAAAATGACTCTTTTATTTTTGGGATGTGTCTCCCTTTTATACCATTTCACACAGACCAATTTGATTGGTGACACGAAGACAAACCTCTTCACTCACATTGGTCAGAGCAGAGGGACATCATGAAGTCCCTCCTAAAAAAAAAAATACAAATGTAGTACAGTTACAAAAACTCTTCTCTTGTTTACAAAAAAAAAATCCCTGAAAAAAGAATTTCAGAAAACCAAAACACCTCAAACACAAAATCAAAATGACACACCAGTGTGGACACCGAATTTAACCTCTTGGTGTCGTTCTGTTGTGTCTCCCGTGCAGAGCTGAGGTTTTCCAGCCCTTTTTACTCCTCAGCACCGAGCTGCTGGTGCCTCCCAGCCCTTTTCCCCGTGCCCTGTGCATCCCAAACCAGCGGGATCCAGGGGGGACATGGATGTGGCAGCTCTGGGAGCTGCTGCTCTGAATTGAGGCAGAATTTCTGTGGGGCTGTGCCAGCCTGGGGAGCTGCATTTCTCTGTGACACCTGGTTTGCTTCAGAGGCTGATTAGAAACACGTTTGGTCCCTCGTGCACCGAAGCTGGGTAAGATATTTTTGGCCCCCAGACCACAATTACTTCTCCAAATCTGTAAATTCCACGTGTTCTAAACATCCAGAGCCCCTGGCAGTCAAGGTTTACACAACAAAGACCTTCTCAATTATCACTTTTGAAGTGACAGGGGGACCCAGTGAATCATCCCCTCAACTGAAAATAAAACCTCAGCTCCCCCCAAACTTTTCTCATGGCAATTTGCTAAAGGAACCTGCACTCCCCAGGTTGGAAATAGGAATATTTGTGTTGCCCCCGAGGTGGGGCAGAGAGAAAAAGCAGCTGCTTCAGAAAGCAGAGAGGGGGGACGAGGTGGTGGAGTTCCCTTTCTTCTCCTTCCTCCCAGCCTCAGCAGCAATACTGAACAGCAACGTGCCCATATGGAACACGGGCAGCCCTCCAGATCAGCCCTGGGACCTTCCTGGTTCTGGAAATCTCCTTCTATCCAAGGGTAAATGAGAAGCAAAATTGCAGGGAAGGAAAAAAAAAAAGAAAAAAAAGAAAAGAATGCTGGGTGACTTCAAGGAGAAAGAAAATCTCCCAATAAAGTCGGCAGTAAACTCCAAGTGCTCGCCTGAAACTGCCAGGCAGTAAAAGTACAGAGCACTTGGCTGGGGCTGCCCGAGGTTCCCTTCCCTGAGGTCAAGGGCGGGGAGGCACAGCCCGAGGAGGCACCAGGAGCCCTTTCCTGCCCACCCTGAGTGTCCCTGCAGGAGTGTCCCAACTGTGGAATCCCTGAACCCCTCAGGGGAATAACACCTTAAAAAAAAACACCTCAAAAAAACCCAAACAAACAAACACCAGAACAAAACAACCCAGAGAAAAAACCACATTAAAAGAGCACCTCAGGCCTTGCCCTGGATGAATGCACCACAGAGTCCCCACCTGGGCTGGAAGAAAAGACTCTCCCCATGGTGCCTTACAACACTGTGTGATTTACCCTTTTTTTTCCCTCTCTCCAAATGTCCCCAGTTCTGGTGGTTTCTCCTTTCCCTGTGTCCCCTGGGCTGTGGTGTCCCTGGTGGCTGCCCCGTGTCCCCTGTAGGGCCCTGCCCTCTGTACCCCCTGTGCCCTCAGACCCTGGTTCCTGACCCCACACTGAGCCCTGTGCTCACCTTTGGTCTGGGGCTCTTGTCCCCGATCCCTTTGGGGTGCTGGAATGAACCTTCACTGGAATTNCCCCAGTCCCTGCCCATTCCCATTCCCAGTTCCCATCTGACCCCAGTCCCTGCCCATTCCCATTCCCAGTTCCCATCTGACCCCAGTCCCTGCCCATTCCCATTCCCAGTTCCCATCTGACCCCAGTCCCTGCCCATTCCCATTCCCAGTTCCCATCTGACCCCAGTCCCTGCCCATTCCCATTCCCAGTTCCCATCTGACCCCAGTCCCTGCCCATTCCCATTCCCAGTTCCCATCTGACCCCAGTCCCTGCCCATTCCCATTCCCAGTTCCCATCTGACCCCAGTCCCTGCCCATTCCCATTCCCAGTTCCCATCTGACCCCAGTCCCTGCCCATTCCCATTCCCAGTTCCCATCTGACCCCAGTCCCTGCCCATTCCCATTCCCAGTTCCCATCTGACCCCAGTCCCTGCCCATTCCCATTCCCAGTTCCCATCTGACCCCAGTCCCTGCCCATTCCCATTCCCAGTTCCCATCTGACCCCAGTCCCTGCCCATTCCCATTCCCAGTTCCCATCTGACCCCAGTCCCTGCCCATTCCCATTCCCAGTTCCCATCTGACCCCAGTCCCTGCCCATTCCCATTCCCAGTTCCCAGCCAATCCCAGTCCCTGCCCATTCCCATTCCCAGTTCCCAGCTCATCCCAGTCCCTGCCCAGCCTCATTCCCAGTTCCCAGCTCATCCCAGTCCCTGCCCAGCCCTGTTCCCATCTGACCCCAGTCCCTGCCCAGCCCTGTTCCCAGCTGTTCCCAGTCCCTGCAGCAGTGACAGTGGCAGCACACGCCGTGAGTGATGAGACATTCCCGGGGAGCCGGTGGGATCACACCAGGAGAACAGGCAGGAGCTCTCAGCACACACGGCACAGCGCTGCTGGGAAAGGAAAACAAGGCAAACACAACTTCACCTCCTCCAGCCGAGGGGACTCGGGGCCTCTCTCGTCTCTCCGAACAGGAGGGCAGAGACAAAGCCTGCAGTGCTCGGGGTTTGGGGGAATTGTTCCATCCAGCCCTGAGGGCCGGGGAGGCTTTGGCAGAGCACAGGCTCCAGTCAAGCTCCCGAGCTCCCAAACCCTTCCCGAGAAGAAAGGGAGCAGCAGATGGAGAGCAGGTGTGGGCAGCAGTCTGGATCCGGAACCTTCCGTGGCTGTGCCGGGTGTGGGGCCCTCGGGCGGGGTGTGGAACTGCCCCTGCCCACGTGTGGGCACCAAAACCGCCCACGGGACGTCCAACAGCCCCAGGACATCAGCACTGCTACGCTTCAGTTCGACTGTTCCTTTCTACAATTCATTTCTACAATAATTTCCACAATTTATATGGTGGAGTAGAAGCTATTTATTTTTTATGTTAAGTTACAGTTATGGATTTTAAGTTGTTTGTTTACGTGATCATGGGTTATTTAATGGGCTCTTTTGTTTTGTCCAGCACGTACCTTTTTTGGACACTTAATTGGTTAAAGTTGATTATTGCTCTGGGCTTCCTTCATTGAGGTTTTGTCATTTTGCTCTTTGGTTTTTTAGGGGTTTTTGTCCTTAATTGAGCTGCAGCTCCAGCTGGTCGTGGCAGAGCTGTGCAGGACACCCAGGGCTCTGGGGGTGCCCACTGCTGCTATCTTTTATATTTTTTATATTTTTTTCATCCACCAACAGGCGTTTATCAATGTATCATGACAGCTGTCAGCTCATTTCCAAGAAAAAAATTACATAATTTGCAAGTTGGCTAAGCATGTTTTAACAAAACCTAGGATAATTTTACAATTAAACAATACTCAAACTCAAGATGAATAAATTTTGGCAGAAAGAAGTTTAAGTTTTGTTAACTTAATAAAACTTACATGTAACAAAGCATTAAATTAATAGGATATAGACTTAATATCATCTGAACTTTGTAAAACTTACACTTTATGAAAACTTAAAAGTAACCTAAACTTAACAGGGCCAAACTTAACAGAACTTGAAATAAC
>VXBN01016753.1:39021-57816 GCA_013397395.1 Sinosuthora webbiana
GGCAGACCTGGTGCCAAGTCCCCCCTCGGCCGAGAAGCTTGGTTTATTCTGTCTCCTACTTTGTCTATTTTTTTATTTCTATTAAACTTATAAAATTCTAAAAGACAGTGGAACTTGTTTTTCACAGCCAACATTTTATCACGTTAATACAACGGCCGCCCCCTCATCCTGCTACAGCAGGAGCTGCCCTCACATCAGTATCACACTAATGCACAACTGCCTCTCCAGTTTAACACCCGGGGAGGGGAAAGCCAAGCCAGCCCCGTGTGGGATCCCCATTCCCTGCCAAAACCTGCTTCCATCGGCAGCGTGCAGCTTTAATCAGGGGTTTTGTGAGAGCCGGGAGCCCGGCGCTCCAAAGCCAGCCTGGGTTTTAATTTTGAGTTATCCGACAACAGAGCCAGGCACGCATTAACAAAAACCAGCGATTAGTCCTGACATCCCAGCGCTTCCCCCGCGTCATTCCGGAGCAGGAATGGGAGATGAATGGGCGCCTCAAGTCACAGAACGGGAATTGAGGAGAGTCAGAGTGCTGCTTTCCATTCCAAAAGGGCGGATTCAAGGTTCCAAAGCGCGGGAGGCGCAAGGACGGTTAATGCTGAGCAAAGTTTAGGCTCCCACTTGTCCAATCGGTGAATTTTTCAAAGGCAGAATTAATGACAAACTGGCTGGGACAGGCGCTGGCAGAGACCTTGGGTGTGTGAAACAATGAAAAAGTTAATAAAATTCCCTTCTCCTCCTGGGCCTCCGTGCACGGAGCAGGGAAACGTCCCGGGCAGGGACTGGGATGTGGGGTGGGATGGGATTGATGGGATGGGATTTATTGGAAGGATGGGATAGATGGGATGGATGGGATTTATGGGATGGGAAGGGATGAGAGGGATGGGATGAAAGGGATGGGATGGGATTTTGGGATGGGATGATGGGATGGGATGCAATATATGGGATGGGATTTTGGGATGGGATGAGATGGGATCCATGGGATGGGATTTTGGGATGGGATGATGGGATGATGGGATGGGATTTGTGGGATGGGATTTTGGGATGGGAATTATGGGATGGATGGAATAGGATAAGATGGGATGGAATTTATGGGATTTATGGGGTTTATGGGATGGGATGATGGGATGGAGGAGCAAGGCTGTGACGCCAGGGAGTGCTCACCCCCCAGACACTCCAAAGTGCCCACACGGGTGCCATGAACGGGATGAATTAACGGGATCCTCCTCTGACCCAACGCTGCACTCCTACAAGGCCCTCCCAATTTCAGGTGCATTCCTGGGGGCCGCCAAGGCCCTGCTCTGGCCAGGGAAGGTTCGGCGGCCCCCAGGGCAGACCCCGAGCCAAGGAGGAGCGGGGTGCGCTGGCCCCTCCGGGGGAGGCTGCTATATTTAGCCCTGCGATCTGCATCTCTGCAAAACCGAGCGCCTGGGCTGCATCATTCACGGCGATGTGCAAACGAGGATTACGTGCCGCGCATTTCCCGGGCTCTAATCGGAGAAATCCTTTGGGGCAGATTCCGGGCGGGCTCCGGGAGGAGAACGAGCCAACCTGGAAACTGGAATCGCTGCAGGAGTGATTCTCGGGGGATTATTGCGGCCCCAGATTGGCACACGACTGGAGCCGCTGAGGGAACGACCAGCATCGCTACTCGCGGTCTTCGTGTTACTTAAAAGTTGATTCTCCTCACACTGGCCCGGCTTAGCACAGGAACCACCTAATTGTCTGATAAGTACATGCAGAATTACCCCGGGTGCCGTGTCATATGCAAATCGAGCCTGTTAGTGGCTTCTCAGCGATAGCAGTCAAAATAATTACATTTGCAGCCGCTGAACACCACCGGGCAAAATGAGGTTTTATGAACGAGAGTGGGGGGAAAAAAAAAGGTGGAAAAAAAAAAAAAAATTCCGTGTTTTCTTTGCTGTTCAGTATGCACAAAAGGACCTGCAGGAGCATTGTGCTAAAAATCTGCCGTGCAGCCCCACGGAGCACACTTTTAATAACAATTGTATCATCACCCGCTAATCCAGAACTGACACTGTTTGTCCTCAGGTATTTGCGGCATTCTGCTTTATCGCTCCTGATTGAAAAAATGCAAATTACGGGTGGTTTTTTCCTTCTATTTTCTGTTCGCATAGCAAGTGAGCAAGCCTTTCTAACTCATTAAAAAAGCTCATTTGTCACATTCCTTTTCAATTAACTTTGCCCCTTTGTTTTTCCATGTTTAATCCATTCCCGAAAGGCGTTGCATCCCTCCAGCCCCAAAGCCGAGCCCGCTGCAGCGGGGGCCAATCCTGAACTGGTGCCACAAAACCTTCCTCCTCCGTCCTCCTCCTCCCTCTACCTCGGAGAACTTTTGGAGAGAGCCCAGAGGAGGCTCCAGGGGGAGCAGAGGATGGGAGAAAGGCTGGGAGAGCTGGGATTGCTCACCTGGAGAGGAGAAATTTGGGGTGGCCCATGGGGACAAGGGCTGGAGGGCCAGGACACAGGGAATGGCTTCCCACTGCCCAGGGGCATGGATAAATGGGATTTGGGGCAGGAATTGTTCCCTGGGAGGGTGGGGATGGAATTCCCAGAGCAGCTGTGGCTGCCCCTGGATCCCTGAGCTGGCCAAGGTCTCCTCCTCCCCCTCCCAGAGGATTTTTGGCAGCAGAGTCTTGTCCCACATGGACACTGCAGACACCTCGGGGAGAAATTTATGTTTTAACATGGGTGGAAATCAGCTTTGGGCATTCCTTCCCCACTGGGCTTGTGCAGAAAAGGTCAAAGTTTCCTTGAGCTCTTGTGAAATACTTGGTAGCCTCAGATGGAGAATGTCCTTCACACAGAAAGCGTCTTAATTAACCCCGAGTCACCGAGCACACCTACAGTGTGTTAACATGGAAATAACACCAGCAGGAAGATATAGATCTTTGAACTTCTGGTGAGTCCAGGCTGCTGGGGACACCAAAGGCATTAAAAACAAGGCTGGGGGTTTCAGGCAGCTCTAGTGCCAAATGAAGACGTCTCGCTGCATCCACATTTTGCTGTTTCTCCTTTCAGATACCTCTTCTTTCTCCCCCGTGTTTCTGTGTCTCTCCCTGGGTGTTGGTGTGAAATTCCCTGTGGGATCAGCAGAATGAGGGACAGCTGGGAGTCCCCTGTCAGTGCACACAAAGCTCTTCACAGAAGCCACGAGTGCAAGCAGGATATTATTATTATTACTATTACTATCATTATTACTATTATTATTATTACTATTACTATTATTGTTACGGCACCACTCAGAAATGTTGGTTGAAACCTGGATCAGAAATTATTCTGTTCCTGTCCTTCCAGGATTTATTTAATTTTTTTCCCCCAAAAAAGCTCAGTACAAAGCTGTTTATGGAAATTAATTCTAATGGCTTCGCAGAATCCTCTGTTCCCAGTGTAACACTTCACATTACACGAGTCTTGCCACAAAGGAGATAATAGGCATGGGATATATTGAATTAGTAGATAAAGTTCTTATCTGTTCCTCTACATTACTTCCCCGGGTCTGAAATGACAAGTCATAGTTATTAAAACCAAGGCAAATTGCCTGTGATTAACAGGGAAATAAATATATTATCCTAATGGAATTATCTCCTCCATCTGAGGCCCGTGACAATTCCCGACAACGTCCCCGGAAAACGCTTTTCATCCCAGTTACCCAAGGCCTGAGGAGAACGTCCTGAGCCGTTAATGAACTGACCCTGCAATTAAAACACGTCCCCTGGAGCTGCATCCTCCTATGGGGGGACAGGGGGAACTGCAGGTGTGTCCTGGAGGGGAACAGGAGCACTGAGTGAGGTCCTGGGTCTGACCTGCTGCCACTTGTCAGTGAAGGACGCTGTAAATGGGATCTGGGCTGGCAGAGGGCAGGGATGGAGGGGAAATCCCCAAATGCACGAAGGAGAGCTCTGGGGCAGGAAAGGACATGGGTGAGCACAGGCTGGGGCAGGGGGGAGGCAGAGGAAACCTTTGGGTCAAGGACCATCAGTGCTCAGCCAGAATTAAGCTTTGCAAGAGGCCAGACCTTCTTTAAAAAGGGGAATTGAGGCTTTAAACTGCCCGAGGGCAGGGCTGGGTGGGAGATTGGGCAGGAATTGTTCCCTGGAGGGTGGGGATGGAATTCCCAGAGCAGCTGTGGCTGCCCCTGGATCCCTGGCAGTGCCCAAGGCCAGGCTGGACACTGGGGCTGNGCCCTGGCAGTGCCCAAGGCCAGGTTGGACACTGGGGCTGGAGCAGCCTGGGACAGTGGGAGGTGTCCCTGGGACAGTGGGAGGTGTCCCTGCCAAGGACAACTCTCAGCCCCAAAAGCACAAACAAGGGTGGGAGGAACAAGAAGGATGGGACCTCACAGCCTGGAGCTGGGATTGGACATTTCAACCCCAACATGGGGTTTGATGGACCAAAACGGACCAAAACTTATAAAAATGTAAGACCTGATGACCATTCGACCTGGTTGTCCATTTTGTTTCCATTTTATTTCCATTTTGTGCCCATTTTGGGTCCACCTTGGGTGCAGCCCTGGCCAGGCTCTTGTCCTGCCCAAGGTGTACCTTAAAGGCCTTTCAGTAAATCCCTGCTTTATTCTCCAGCTCTGCCCAGTCTCCGTTCCAGCCCAGCCTTCCCAAGGCATCAGGATCACCCATTATTTATGCCAGGTAAGTTTCAAAGGCAGCTCCACACTCAGACCTTGCTCTCCCACCCTTCTGAAGGCGGGCAGGCTGAAATTCTCTCAGCACAGGGGAGTGAGCAGCGCCTCAGCCTGCAGCTGCTCAGAGCAGACACTCCACAGAGGACGCTCCCTCTGAAAAAAGCAGAAGCCAAGCTGTGTTATTGCTTGGAGGGAAGTGCTCTTGTCTCCAGCCAGGCCTGTGGAGGGATGGAATGAGCAGCAACAACGGAGTTTGTTCCAGGGAAGCACGAGGGGTGTTTCAGAAATGATTGCCAGGATGGGGATCCTGGTTTTGTCGGCACCGAACAAACGCACGGCCAGGAGAACTTTCCTAATGACAGGAGAGTCAAGGTGGAAATGGGAACTGCAGGGAGAGGGGAGCAGCATCCAGCCCCAAAGTCCTGCAGGGCCAGAGTTGGCTGGGTCAGGCAGCAGCAGGAGCAGCAGCAGGGAGGAGCAGCAGCAGAGGTGTGTGCACCGCTCTCACTCTCACTTCACTTTTATCACTGGCGGTGACACCTGGACAGGCAATAAAGAGAAAACGAAGCCTGGGGGAGCCACGGCTGTGGAGAACACGGGATCAGGGATCAGTGGGAAGCCTCTGTAAGAGACGGTCCGAAGATCCCTCATCTGCCTCACGACCATCATCAAGGACTAAGACTGAAACCCCTAAAAAGGACTCTGAAATCTCAACACAGGAGTTGTGGCCTGGCTGAGGTGGGATGTTGGCAAAGAGCTGCCCGCAGGTGTGTTTGATGGAAAAACCCAGCAATATCAGAACCTGAGCAGAAACAATGGCCAAGTTACGGTGAAGTGACTGCGCCTGCTGACCTGTTCTGGGAGACACGGTACCTGCTGACGACCGACCTGTTCTGAGTTCTCAAAATGAACACACTGTGGTGATTTTCCCCCACCTGTTTGGCCAACTGCCTGTCGCTTCAGAGAGAGCCGTAAGGACCCCTGAGTTAACCAGAGACTTTGAGATCTCCCCACTGGAGGAACATCGCGTCTATAGGCATCTTCAAAAGCCTCGAGGACTCGACCCTCCACGTTGGTAGCTATAACCCCCATTCCCTCTTTTCGGTCTTTCTCACTAGTCTCTTTTTTCTCTTCCCTCTATCGCATTTGGTGGCACTAAATAAAGGTGCATTTTTGATTAAGCAAACTGAGTTGTCCCCCGTTGTGTCTTCTGTGCTCTGAGATCCCTAAAAAGAACCATCAGGTTCCCCGCATATATTTGCGGACCCTGACAGCCTCCCCCCAGCCCCCAGGGTCCTACAGCACCTTTGCCCTCCTGGCACTGCTCAGGTTTCCCTGATTTGGGGTTGGAAGCCACCGGTGCCCCCGATGCTTCGTGTTCAAACCCTTCCCAAGTACAACCAAAGCTCGCACAGAAACTCCTCACTCTGACAAACCCAGCCTTCCCCCAGCCAAGCCAGCCTCAAAACCAGCCTCTGCATTCCTTTAATGAGGCTTCCTTTAATATTTAGACCCAAATATTATGATTGTAGTTATTAATTAGGCATTCCCCGAGCAGTGTTTATCTCCGTGTTTGAGTCATTTCCTGAGAGTATCTCCATGAAAGCACCTGCCAGTTTGAGCTCCAGAAACCGCACGCACAAACCCGATTTGCATTTTGCAGTCACGCCCCTTCTGTTGTGAGCGGTGACAGCTGAAATCGCTCGGCGGAGACGCGGGGCTGGCTCCCAGCCCTGACATGGAAATCGATGTTGGCGCTGGCGAATCGATGCGGGGACGGAGGGACGGAGGGACCCTCTGAAGGCTTCGCCCAACAGCTGTGCCCGACCCTCCGCGGGCTCCGGGCTCTGCACGGCCAACGAGACACGGGAATGGGGTAAAAAACACCAAAACAAACACGCAGCAACAGTTTAAAACCCCCCAACGCAGCTCCCTGAGCTCGGCAGAGAAAGGAGTAATCCTGTGTCTGATTTATCCCCTCTAAGTGCCACCCGCCAGCACATCACTGAGTCATGCACCCAGTAACCTTTGTAATCCAAGCTAGTGAGGAGAATAAACGATCTAAAGAACAGATCCAAGATTAATAAAAGGAAAAAAAAAACAAAAAACATTCTAAGCAGAAGGTTTTATTCCTTTTATTTCTGTGTGTCGCTACCAAAGCAGCTCTTTGCTGGAATGGCTCCCAGATCACCTGGCACTCAGGGTTTAAAAGCATCCCTGTGATAACACGAGTGTAAAATGGTTGTTGTAACTGTTTAATTACCCACAGGAGAGGTTATGCTACCATATCTTTTATTATAATTACAGGTAAGTGCTGGGCTGTGAGCCTCAGCACGAAGGGGGAGAAAAGGAGGCTCGGGGGGGACCTGGTGGCTCTGCACAAGTCCCTGCCAGGAGGGGACAGTCGGGAGGGTCGGGCTGTGCCCCCAGGGAACAGGGACAGGAGGAGAGGGAACGGCCTCAGGCTGGGCCAGGGGAGGCTCAGGGTGGATTTTGGGGAAATTCCATCACCCAAAGGGCTCCCAGCCTGGCCCAGCTGCCCAGGGCAGGGCTGAGTCCCCATCCCTGGGGGGATTTCCCAGCCCTGGGGATGTGGCACTTGGGGACACGGTCAGGGTGGCCTGGGCAGTGCTGGGATGGTTGGACTGGGTGTTCCCAGAGAGCTTTTCCAGCCCCAGTGCTCCTGCAGCTCCGTGACCTCCAGGTGTGGGCAGCAGGGACTGCAGAGCACGCTGGGGTCACCCTGAGGGACAGGGACAGGAGGAGCAGGGGGCAGGTCTGAGCCACAGACGTGTCAGGGGACAGGGACAGTGGAGATCACATCATCACACCCCTGGAGCTACTCACAGGTGGATCTGGTCATGGATCTGGTCAGAGATGGATCTGGTCATGGATCTGGTCATGGATGGGTCTGGTCACAGATGGATCTGGTCATGGAACTGGTTATGGATGGATCTGGTCATGGATGGATCTGGTTAGAGATGGATCTGGTCATGGATCTGGTCATGGATGGATCTGGTTAGAGATGGATCTGGTCATGGATCTGGTCCTGGATGTATTTATTTACAGATGGATCTGGTCACGGATGGCTGGTTATAGACGGATCTATTTATGGACGGATCCATTTATAGATGGGTCTGTTTATAGATGGGTCTGTTTATAGACAGATCTCTATAGATGAGATTTTTATAGATGCTTACAGATGGATTCGTTTATGGATGGATCTATTTACAGATAGAGCTATTTACAGATGGATCTGGTTATAGATGGCTGGTTATAGATGGATCTGTTTATAGATGGATCTATTTAAAGATGGATCTATTTAGAGATGGATCCATTTACAGACAGATCTATTTACAGATGGATCTGGTTATAGATGGATCTGTTTATAGATGAATCTATTTAGAGATGGATCTATTTAGAGTTGGATCCATTTACAGATGGATCTGTCCACAGGCCGATTCTGTCTCTGCAGCTCCCAGAAATCCCACAACAGGGGGGAGGGTGCCCGAGCCCTGCCCAATCCCTGCCCCATTCCCTGTGCCCGCTGAGCTCTCCTGGCCCAGGATGGGGCTGACCCAGCCCTGCAGGCTCTGGGCTGTCACCAGGGTCCCCCAGGGGCTGGGGGGGACAGAGCCCCCAGCTGTGCCCTCGGGACAGACACACCCTGGGATAAAGGGGTGTGAGCACATCCCACAGCCAGGAGAAAGGAGACTGGGCCAGCCCTGCTCAGCCAGGGAGAGCACGAGGAAAAACAGGTTATCCAGCACCTGAATTTCATCTCTTTACCTCCACACACTGAATTCTGAACACACTCGGGGTGAGTTTATAACCTGTTTAAGGCAATGAATTCCACCCCACACTGAGGAGAGGGGCAGCACGGGTCAGCTGGGCCCAGGAATGGGGAGGGGATTGTGCATCACACCCACACAAAGGACATCCCAGCCAGCCCGAGGTGGCACCTGCAGCTCTCAAACATCACATTTCGATTGGATTTGTCAGTTACCCGTCTCTCAATCAATACCTCAAACACAAGTTTACTGAAATTCATTTTGTAGCAAGCCCGAACATCATGTACACTGCAAAGTGGTTTTTTTTTTGAAGCAAAATACGGTGTACACTGTTTGGAAAAAAAACCCCTTTGTTTTAGAGGAAGCTGTATTGTGTGCAAGAGGAAAATTAATATTACTGAAAACCTTCCCATTGGGCTCTCTGGGTTTGAGCAGCAGCTCCGAGCAAGGTGCCAAGGGAGCACTGACAGCATTCAAAGTGTTATTGCAGTGCTGGGTGTGACTCCCTTTCTCCCTGCGCTGAAATGACACTGGATGCAGCCTCACGGACATCCCAGCTGCTCCTCCAAGCCCTCAGGGGCTGAACAAACCCAGCCATTAGCATAAAGTGGTATTTAAAATTCCCATTTGCATGAAGGAGAGCTCCTCTGGGGCAGGAAAGGACATCGGTGAGCACAGGCTGGGGCAGGGGGGAGGCAGGGAAAACCTTTGGGTCAACCACCGTTGGAATTTGGCAGAATTAAGCTTTGCAAGAGGCTAGATATTCTTTAAAAGTGGGAATTGAGGCTTTAAACTGCCCGAGGGCAGGGCTGGATGGGAGATTGGGCAGGAATTGTTCCCTGGAGGGTGGGGATGGAATTCCCAGAGCAGCTGTGGCTGCCCCTGGATCCCTGGCAGTGCCCAAGGCCAGGCTGGACACTGGGGCTGGAGCAGCCTGGGACAGTGGGAGGTGTCCCTGGGACAGTGGGAGGTGTCCCTGCCATGGCTAGGGTGGCACTGGGGGGGATTTAAGGTCCCTCTGGGACTGTGTAGTTCTGTGGGATTTTCCAGAACTCCAATAATGTGATTTCCAATCCTGTTCCCAGCACACCAAAGCCACGGAGGGTTTGGTGATGTCCCAGACCCAAACCTGGCCACCACAGAGCTCAGGAGCTGTGCCCAGCACCTGCCCAGGCAGGGAAGGTCCCACTGCATGTCCCTGCCAGCCCTGAGTGCTGGGACGTCCCCAGGAGCAAAACCAGAACCAGCCCTGGAGGAGCAGCAGCAGCCAGGACTGCCCAAGGCTCTGCCAATCCTCCTGTCACCACAGACACGGGACAGAAACGCTGCCAGGAGCAAAGGGACTAAAGGGCTCTTTGGGTCCTCCATCATCTGTCCAGTGTGAAATTTGTGTCATGGACTGACAGAGTCACCGAGGCTGGAAAAATCCTCTGAGACCAGAGAGTGCAACCACCCTCAGCACTGCCCAGGCCACCCCTGCCCATGTCCCCAAGTGCCACATCCCCAGGGCTGGGAAATCCCTCCAGGGATGGGGAGTCCAAACCTCCTCCCTGGGCAGCTGGGCCAGGCCTGGGAGCCCTTTCCATGGGGAAATAATCCCAATATTGAAAATAAACCTCCCCTGGGCCAGCCTGAGGCCGTTCCCTCTCCTCCTGTCCCTGTTCCCTGGGAGCAGAGCCCGACCCCCCCGGCTGTCCCCTCCTGGCAGGGACTTGTGCAGAGCCACCAGGTCCCCCCTGAGCCTCCTTTTCTCCAGGCTCAGCCCCTTTCCAGCTCCCTCAGGGATTCTCCAGCTCCATTTCCTGCCCACATTCCCCATCCCTGCCCTGCAGGTCCCACGGGGGAATTTCCCGGCAGGTTCACACACACACAGGGAGCACCACCGGGGCTGCTCAGGCTCCAGCACCGTCCTTGCCCAGCTCTGCCCTGTGACCTGCAGGGGCCAAACTGGGCGAGTTTTGGTCCAAAATCATCTTTGCCGTATCTGGGCAAGCAGGGGGGAGATGAAAGGCCTGGGTCAGTCTGGTCTCCAAATCAGAGGTGTTGGCAGAGAAGTCAGGCCCTGCTGAAGGGCTGAAGGCAGATCCTGGATTAGCTCTTCACCTCTGCTGTAATCCAGAGCACCTTCTGCTTTGGCCTTTATTCAGGGGGTTATTCCCCAGCTGAAGCGACTATTTCCTTTCTGACCTGAGGAAAAAACAAGAATTCGAACGTTCCTATTCCAGCACCCACCCGATAAAAACCTCGATTTGCATTTGCGAGGTGATCGTTCTCCCGCACAGAGCAGCGGGCAGGAGCAGAGGTTCAGCGGCTGCACTTCACCTGCCCTTCAACCCCCCCAGGGCCCCGATCACAGCCCTGCCTGAGCTCAGCCCCCAGGCCGGCCTCAAGGGCAGAGCTGCCTCAAGGCTGAGCCGCCTCAAGGCTGAGCCGCCTTTGTGTCCTGCCTTTGTGTCCTGCCTTTGTGTCCTGCCTTTGTGTCCTGCCTTTGTGTCCTGCCTCTGTGTCCTGCCTTGCTCTTGATGCTCCCGCGGAGGCAGCTGGCACCGGAGTGCAGCCCTGCCCCAGCCCTGCTGCTCCTGCAGGGAGGGGACACGGCCAACACCTGCAGGGAGGGGACATGGGGACATGGGGACGTGCCACCTGCCCCAGCACAGGGTGTTCCTGCACCTCCTGTACCTCCCCAGGGCTGTGTCTGTACCTCCTGTACCTCCCAGGGCTGTGTCTGTACCTCCCCAGGGCTGTCTGTCTGTACCTCCCCAGAGCTGTCTGTCTGTACCTCCCAGAGCTGTGTCTGTACCTCCCCAGGGCTGTGTCTGTACCTCCCAGAGCTGTGTCTGTACCTCCTGTACCTCCCAGGGCTGTGTCTGTACCTCCCAGGGCTGTGTCTGTACCTCCCCAGGGCTGTCTGTCTGTACCTCCCAGAGCTGTGTCTGTACCTCCTGTACCTCCCCAGAGCTGTGTCTGTACCTCCCCAGAGCTGTCTGTCTGTCTGTCCCAGCTACAGCCAGCCCAGAGGGGAACAGACCCAACTCCTCCCACACCTCAACATTTCCATCACAGACTCATGGAATGGTTTGGAAAATTCACAGGATCCCAGACTGGGTTGGAAGGGATCAAACCAGCAAGAGTGGGAGTGTTGGAAGGGTTCGAACTTCCATTCCAACCTCCCTCTAGCCCAGGTTGCTCCGAGAAGAATTTAACTTCATTTTCACGAACACTTATCCTCCCATTTATCACCCAGACTTCCCTATTACGGCCTATTATGAGCTGAGCTTTTCACAATTCCCGATTTTTATACAGTCCCGTCTCTTTTCCCCCTGGGCTCAGATAAGGACTTATCTCCCCCGAGCAGACAGGGAACGTCCCTGGCCAGCAGAGTCTCCCAGCCCAGGTAGCCCCTGCAGCCCCCACAAACTGCATTTCCTCCATCTGGAGCCGGTTTTTCTCACCCCCTTCAATGTCTCCATCTCCTCCCAGCCCTGCTCCCTCCACTTGTTTCTCCTCAGATCGACCTTTTTACCCTCCTCAAAGCCTCCAGCTCCTTCCCCTCCTGCTGTTCCTCACCTGAACCCACAAACCCCCCTCCAGGAGGCTGCAAACCCCCTCCCTGTGCCACGGGAGAGTCCGGCCCTGTCCATCCTTTTGGGGCTCCCGGTGGCCTCAGAACCTGCAGCACCAACTCCTGTTCCACTGGATCTGCCAGGCACGGCAGGGGCTGAGTCCTGCCCCGCCGAATCGCTTCTGTTTGTTAAAAGAACGAATTTGTTTGTGTTTTCCCCAGAACAGCACACCTCTCAGCGCCCCTGTCCCCGGTGCCGCTTTGTCCCCCCGCTCCCAGGGGGTTTTAAGCGCTGTAACACATTAATCAGCTCACGGCTCATTCCTCGCGCCGACTTTCCGGGTTTTTTAAGGACCTTTATGGATGTTTAAGGTTGGATTGTGCGGAGGCACAAAGCACACAGCGCGGCAATAAGGAAACCCGGGGAAAGAGCGGTTCACACGAGTCAAACAAATACAGCGAGGTTAGCGCCAGCACTTTAGGTAAACCCGGGGAAAAGATGAGATTTCAGATGGGTTTTTTTGAAAAGGGCAAATTTTGAAATGGCAGCACGGGGGAGGGAGGAAATTGCTGCGCTCGCCGCGAGTGTCACCTTCCGAAGGCAAACAGGGGTGGTTCGCTTTCCCTGAACCACGGGAACGTTCCCTCCGCTCAGCGCCTTAATGCCGGCCAGGGAGGGACAAAGTGGCGTTTTTGACAAGTCCTCACCGCAGAAAGGGCAGCGGGAATCACGGCACAGCGCCGGGTGGTGGCTCGGGATGCAGATTTAAACACCCAGGAGCAGAACCCGCCAGGAAGGAATTGTTCCCTGGCACAGGGGGCCCAGAGCAGCTGCCCGGCAGTGCCCAAGGCCAGGGTGGGCATTGAGGGTGTCATAAATGTATATTATATAGTTGGCTTTTCGCATAAACCATTATAATTATGTTATTATGTATTATGTTTTTATTAATAAGAATTTAGAAGGGTAATGAATGTGTATTTTCAATTATACCAGAGGGGTAAGATTGGTTTTTTTTGTAACGCTGAAGCCACCAAGCCCAAAGTTATGGGAAGGGGGTCACCTTGTGACCCTTTTAAGAAAAACCTGTTAAACTTTCTGTTTTCTTATCTGAAGAGAACCAGAAAACCTCAAAAGAAGATTTACAATCATGTTTCCAAACTGCATGAAGACACCCACAAAATAAATCTACTAGATAAGATTATCAAAAATACTTAAACCATCAAAAGGAATGTTCGATTACCATCTATTGAACATTCAACACAGCGCTCCTTAAAGATAGAAGTCCTAAAAGGGTGAAGGGGGTGACGGGCAGACCTGGTGCCAAGTCCCCCCCTCGGCTGAGAAGCTTGGTTTATTCTGTCCCCTACTTTGTCTATTTTTTTATTTCTATTAAACTTATAAAATTCTAAAAGAGAGTGGAACTTGTTTTTCACAAGGGGACAGGGGAAGGTGTCCCCTGGCAGGGCAGGGGTGGCACTGGGTGGGATTTAAGGTCCTTTCCCACCCAGAGCAGGCTGGGAGCTGTGACAACCACAGCAGCTCCTCAGGACTCCCACACAGAGCTCTGCCCTCCCTTCAGAAAATATCCCTGAAATTCCTCAGGGATAATTCTCGTAATTTCCCCACTCCAGCCTCTGATCCACTGCGGGCTGTGCACTGAACCAAAAGGCTTTTTCCTCGTGTTCCGACCTGCACTGGTTAAAAGCAGCTCTGCATTTTATCCCGCCACTGAAACTGTTTGATGGGATCAGCTTTATTGGCTTGTCTTTGCTACTTTAAATTAGATTTGTTTTCCACACGCTCTCTGATCCCTCGGAGTTTGCTCCGAGTGTTCCAAGTTAAACCTTTAAAGGGACATTTTTTTGTGTAACCCGATCCTGTCTCCTCTTGGTGTTTGGACACTTTTAACCCCCAAGTGAAGCACCTCGACTCAAATATTCTCACTTTTCCCAAAACGAATCCTGTCAGACAGTAGGAGCATCAGGTTTCCACATGACCCTGCAAATCAAGGCGCCGGTTGGGCAGAAATCCATTTGTGAAAAGCCACAGGAAACATCCCAGGCTGGGCTCCGTTTAATCTCCCATCCCTCCACAGATAACAGCTCCCTCCGCAGCCATCACAGCACTCCTGGCCACTTCTTCCTCTCCATCTTTCACTGTGCAAAGCTGAAATTCCCCTCCCAGATCTCTCCTGACGAACCCGTGGCCCTCAGTAATATTTCTCTGCGAGTTATTTTTGCTGCAAGTTTAAAGACATCTTTTATTTTTAATGCCTCTGCAATCCTCAATATGTTCACTGGCATTTAAACTCCAAAAAAAAAAAAAAAAAAAAAAAGCCGGTGGGAAAATGAGCTGTGCTTGAAAAGGAGGCAGCTCTGGCCATCTGTGTGCGAGGGGTTTGTTTTGAAACAGCAGCTCCGGGTGCTCCAACAACTGCTCGGAGCCAAGGGAGCCTCAGCTGCCAGCCCGGGATCCTGACAGCGGCAGGGAATTGGGGATAAATTCAGCTTTAACCCAGCCCTGGCTGGGCTCTGCAGCCAGAGCAGGGCCCCTGGGTGCTCTCTGTGCTCAGGAGCCATCCCACCCCCTGGGGCAGGAGGGGTTTCTCCAGGGGGTCTCCAGTTATTCTCATACCACAGCTGTGTTTTTGTGGGGGTTTTCCCCCAAGAAGTGAATCCCTAATGGTGTGAAAGCAAAACCAGGGGCATCACCTTGAGGATTCGAAGAGAAGTCAGGTACCTGCTTTTCTTGGTGAAATAACACCAGCCCTCTCTCCATCCTTCTCCAGGGGCATCACCTTGAGGATGCTAAAATAAGTCAGGTACCTGCATTTGCTGGTGAAATAACACCAGCCCTCTCTCCATCCTTCTGGACTGCCCACTACAGCAGCTGAGCTGCAGCTGGTTTGAGTTCTGCTCCCACCACAACCCAAAGAAGAGGAGTTTTTGAAGCAGTGGCCGTGGCTCAGCTCCACCGACACCCGAAGGCTGAAACAGGAGCCGGGGGAGCGCTGGGATCGAACCAATTTGGGAAAATGAGGAAATGAAGGGGAAAAAGGTCAAGCTCCCCCTAAGAGGTTATTACCTTGTGTCAGCTGTACGTGCAGGGCTACAAATCCAGGCTGCAGGAGCCGCTGGGACCCCACACCCAGCCCGCCGCTGCTCGGCAGAGATGGAGATTTGTCGGCCCAGTGAAGCGTCAGCGCTCAAATAAATGAGCAGTTTATTGACCTTTGGGTGATTGAGACAGAACTAAAAGGCAGAAACGCTCCTGGAGCAGGCAGGGCTGGTGCTCAGGGGGCTCCAGCTCTGCTGGAACCAGCCCTGAAGGTCACAGGGAACACGGGGCGGGCTCACAGCTCTGCCTGGCACCCAAAGGTGCTGCCTGTGTGCCCACCTGGCTCTCAGTGAGCACCTGCTCCTCTGTCCTCTCTGCAAACACTGCCAGGATTTGGGGGGAAAGGCAGGGCCATCATCTTCCCATCCTGGAAGCGTTCCTGCTCTTTCAGGGGAGTTCCCACCTCGGGAAGTGCCCCAAACACGGGTGGAGGTGGCACCTGGGGACGGGGCTGGTGGTGGCCACGGGGCTGGGGGGGATTTAAAGGTCTCCTCCAACCTCAGGGATTCAGGGATTCCCAGGTGCCCAAAGCAGAGACAGGGAGAACACCCACAGCAGCACCTTGGGAACCTCCAAATCCACATTAGGAGTTCACAGGACAAAGGGGGAATGGCTCCTTCTAAAGAGTCCCTTTCTCCAGGGTCCAGCTGCCACCAGGCCAGTGATGCTGAATTCCTGGAATGATTCAGTAGCTAAACACAGATCGATGAGGGAACACACCTTTCTGGATATTGTGGAATATCTGTAAGGAATTTAAGGCTGATGCAGAACGCTGCACTAAGGACACACCTGCTGCTGTGTCTGATGGAGAGCAACAAGGAGAAAAATTCTCCATTGTTTGCAAATTAAAAATTGAGATATGAGGGGGAGCTCAAGGAGGGCGAGCATGCTCCATGGCACAGCACGGGAATAAAGCTGGAGCAAGGACCCTGATTTGCACTGAGGAGCACGGGGCACCAATCCTGCAGTTTGAGTGCACCAAATCCTGGTCATGGCCTTGCCCTGACCCAGTTTGGGACTCAGCTGAGCCCTCACCCCAGTCCCAGGGAACCCAAGGGCTTTGCTGCAGGGATGGAACTCTGTGTCCTCTGCTGTGGAATCACAGAGGGCTTGAGGAACTGCTCAGCACCTGCACCTGAGCCTGGCTTAGCTCCTGAGCCTGGCTTAGCTCCTGAGCCTGGCTTAGCTCCTGAGCCACTGCCAGCCGTGGGGAGGCAGAACTTTCACAAATTTTGTGCCTTTCCAGAGGGCAAGGACTGAGCCCAGAGTGACAGCCAGGACAGCTGGCACAGGCAGCACAGGGGGTGCCCCCCAGCCACGCTGGGTTTGGGGAAGGAGGAGCTGCAGGAATCCCCAGCTGGGCTTGGAGAGCCAGGGAAGGGGGAGGGAAAGTCAGGGAAGGGCAGGGAAAGTCAGGGAAGGGCAGGGAAAGTCAAGGAAGGGCCAGGGAAGGGGCAGGGAAGGGGCAGGAAAGGAGCAGGGAGCCCAGCAGGAGAGGCTGCTCCATTCAATGTCTTATACTGCCACCACCTGAGAACTTCCCATCCACTCCCGGCCTCCTCGAGGATCCGGGCACTCCCCGCTCCCTCCCTGGCACGGGGAGAGCTGGGGCAAAGCAGGAGGAACTGCAGCCCAGGAGAGCTCGGGGAGGTGCCAGACCCGAGCTGTGAGGGCACAGGGACAGACAGGACAGACAGGACAGACAGGACAGACAGGGACAGACAGGACAGACAGGGACAGACAGGGACAGACAAGACAACAGAGACAGACAGGACAGACAGGACAGACAGGGACAGACAGGGCAGACAGGACAGACAGGACAGACAGGGACAGATTTGCCTCAGCCCCCCCTGCACCCCCAGCACAGGCTCTGCCCCCACAAACACCCTCAGGCCGGGGCTGAGCTGCACTTTGGGCTCAGCTGGCCGGGAAAACCCTCCTGCACCACCACCACAGGGAATGGGCAGTGGGGAAGGGTCTGCCCACAGAGAAAACTCCCACAGCCCCCACAGAACAGCCAAGAGCCCAGAGCCCTGTCCCCAGGCACGGAGGGGATGTCCCAGCCTGTCCCTGCTCACTGCTTCCATGGAATCCCAGCCTGGTTTGGGCTGGGAGGGAGCTCAAATCCCACCCAGTGCCAGCCCTGCCATGGCAGGGACACCTCCCACTGTCCCAGGGACACCTCCCACTGTCCCAGGCTGCTCCAGCCCCAGTGTCCAGCCTGGCCTTGGGCACTGCCAGGGATCCAGGGGCAGCCACAGCTGCTCTGGGCACCAAAACCCTCACTGGACCCCGTGAAGTTCTCATTGTGCAAGATTGTCTTCCCATCTCGTGGAGCTCGTGTCTAATTAGTGAACATCAAGAAAGGCTCATTTTTATCTTTCTCCATCCCAGCCCTGCTGGGCACAACGCTTGTAAAACCATTAAAATCACATCGATTTGGACAGAGCCTTAGGTGAGGCTTGTGCAGACAAGGGAACTCTTTGGACAGTCCTTAGATTGTATCAGTGCCTGTTTAAACACGGGCTGAACAAAACGTGCCGTTCCTGCCCCCCTGCCCAGCCTCCACTGCTCTCTCCATGGCTGCAGCTCACTGTTACAGTCAGTGTCTGACCACAGACACAGGCCCTGTGCCAGGGCCTCCCCACCCTCACAGGGATGGAATTTTTTCCCCCCAAAATCCAATCCAGACCAACCCTCCTGCAGTTTAAACCATCCCCCCTTTCTCCTGGCACGGTTTTGGGCAGAACTGCTCTGGAGTTCCTGGCTGTGACACTTCCCATCCCACAGCCCCTGCTTTGATCACCAATGTCACCTCCATTTCTCTTTCACAGCACAAGTCCCTCTTGCTTGGGGGATGTTTCAAGATTGCCTTCAATAAATATGAATGCAAATTTATTCCTTCACGATTTGTCATTCACTGCATTAGCACTGCCATGGAGCAGGAGAGACCTTCATCTCCGAGCTCCTTGATAGGGATTTCTCCAAAGACAGGTACTTGATCTTCCACTACACCTCTTTGGCTTTCATGAAATAAACGCATCAAAGCAGATATTATTCAGGCTTATTTGATGTTCAGTGAGAAGTCACCCCCACCACGGGAAGACACGAGTTACTAACCTGCCTCCTCAGTCGGGAGCGGGAATTAAACCCTCCTTCCTGGCAATCCTTTAAAAAATGGATTTTCAGAGCAGCAAATGCCAGCAGGACCCTTCCCACCAGGCAGGGACCTCCCCACAGGGGCTCCCAGCTCAAAGGGCACTGGGGCTGGACGCTGATTTATTCTCTGAAATCCCTTTTCCGTGTCCCCATCCCCAGCCCTGCCCTCCTGCCCTGCCAGTGCAGCCTCCCTCCCCTGGGTCATCACTTTTGTCTCCAGCCCAAATCCTTCCTGAAGTAAATACAGACCCACAATGTCCCCAGACCAGGGCAGGGGGCCAGTCTTGGCTGCTGTTACTGGACTGATTCCTCCAAGTTTAAGGAAATATCAGCGTTTTTATTCCCTGTTACAGCTGAAGTTGTGTGTGGAGCGCCCAGGACAGCGCTGACATTCGGGATGTCACGAGATGTCACCTCTGCTTGGGTCCCCCAGGCTCCCTGAGGGTGACCTGCTGTTTCCAAGGGGCTGGGGAGGGTGGGAAGGGAAGGGAAGGGAAGGGAA
>VXBN01016753.1:58055-71793 GCA_013397395.1 Sinosuthora webbiana
GGAAAGGAAAGGAAAGGAAAGGAAAGGAAAGGAAAGGAAAGGAAAGGAAAGGAAAGGAAAGGAAAGGAAAGGAAGGCACACTTCTGCCCTGAAGCCCTCATGAATATTCATGGGGCCGGCACAAAAGAAGCTGTAGCATTAATATGAGCAGCGTGGCAAAACAGACTTGAGCCTGTGACATGTTCAGTCTCTCATTTAATTTTTATAGGAGTTGATTAAGATGCCTTCGCCTGAATTTTCATTCTGTTTACTATAAAACGTTATCATTTTCTTCAAAATCTATCGAGACAGACAAACCACACATTTGCCAAGCCGTTAAATAAATAGTATTAAATCAACAATACCCAGGGCCCCCAAATGCGAGTCATTTCCATGTATATTGATTTTTTAGTTCCATTTGCTGCAATAAAAGTTTTGTCTCCAAGCAGAAGGCGAGAAAGGCAACTCCTTTGTCAGATTGTCCTGGGTTTAATTCCTGAACTCATGCAGCTCTGCAGCCCCTGCGTGGGGCAAAGTGGCCCTGAGGGAGGGCTGGGGGAGTCCAGAGATGGACAACACCAGCCCCCAGCAGGGGACACACAGCAGGAGCAAATCCCCCGTGGAAAGGGGCTGGGAGAGCTGGGGGCTGTCAGGAAAATTAACCCACAAACGCCAGAGGTTTGTGTCCAAACAGGAGACAGGGGAGTCCTTTGACTTCATTGGAATAAAGGGAGAGGCCATGGGGTGTTTCCCCTGGGGTGTCTCCAATTTTATCCCAATTTCCCGGCCCCATTTCCCTCTCTCTTTCCCCACTGCCTGAGGTACTTGAGAGTTCCAGATTTCCTGGAGTGCCCAATACCTAAAATTCCCCTCTAATGTATACCCCCCCTTTTAATTCCTAATTCTTAGGGAATTCATGGGTTTTCCCCGTTGTTTCTTTCATCTTTCAACATCCAATTTCATTTACCAAAATTCGAAAATTTTCATTTTCAAAACCTAAAGAATTTACCTACGACCCTTTGTTTGTAAAGGCAAATACCTTCTTTTCCCACTGTGTCTTTTACCTCCCAGTGCTGGTTTTAGCCACCAGCAGACCCAGAGTTTGTTTGTAAAGACAGATCTGTGATTCCTCTTGGGGTGCTCACCTGGAGAGGAGAAGGTTCTGTGGGAATTAACTCCCAGCACCTTCCGGGGCCTGGGGGATCACAGGGACCTGCAGAGGGACTGATGGCACAAGGAGCAGGGGGTGCAAAGTGGAACAGGGGAAGTTTAGATGGGATTTGGGCAGGAATTGTTCCCTGGGAGGGTGGGCAGGCCCTGGCACAGGGTGCCCAGAGCAGCTGTGGCTGCCCCTGGATCCCTCGCAGTGCCCAGTTGCTGCAAATCCTCTGATTTCCTCATTAAGGCTTTTTTAAAAACTTTGCCTTCAACGTGACAAGTTGATCCGAGGGCTGGAGCAGCTCTGTTAGGAGGAAGAGGTGGGAGAATTGGTTCAGCTGGAGAGGAAAAGCTCTGGGCTCATTGTGGCCTTTCAGCACCTGAAGGAACCAACAGGAAATGTGGAGAGGGACTGGGCACAAGGGATGGAGGGACAAGGACAAGGGAATGGCTTCCCAGTTCCAGNAGCAGCTGTGGCTGCCCCTGGATCCCTGGCAGTGCCCAAGGCCAGGTTGGACATTGGGGCTGGAGCAGCCTGGGACAGTGGGAGGTGTCCCTGGGACAGTGGGAGGTGTCCCTGCCATGGCTGGGGTGGCACTGGGTGGGATTTGGGGTCCATTTCCAGCCCAACCCATTCCATGGTGGTTCCCTGGCTCCACAGGAGCTGCAGCTCCAGCAGTGACGGGGATCTCGAGGGTTCTGCCGCACTCGGTGACATCCCCAGCTCCAAACCTCAGCAGTTTAATTCTGGCACAGCGAATCTGCAGCGCATTTCACAAGAGGCAGGGGGTGTAACTCGACACAGAAAACGGCACCAAAGCTGTGAGAGAGGAAGGAAAGCACAAACTCTGAGAGGATAAACTGGGGAGCAGCTCCCGGGGCCAAGGAGTGGGCAAGTGGCAGCAGGGGAGGGCTCGCCCTGCCCAGCAGGAGCCACAGCAGCTCCCTTGTGCCAGACAGGGCTTTTACTTTGCATAATTTTTCCCAACCAAATAATTCCATCAAAATCCAGATTCGACATAAATCAGATAAATCAGCTCGCAAACTCAGATTCCACAGAAAGCACAGAGTCCCTGTTCTGAGTACAGAGAAATTAAGAGGAAAAATATATTTACTCCGGCATTTTTCTACCTCCCAAAGCCAAGTTTTCAAAAATACTTTCTTTTTTTTTTTGTCTGGGAAAGAAGTGGAATCCTCACCTTCAGCTTTATACCTGATGGAGAACCAACCCCCCCCAGCTCCCAGAGCTGGGCTGGCCACAGAGCTTCCCTCTAAATGGGTTAAAGCCCTGGGCTGCTCTCAGACACCGTGAATGACTGTGACACATGAAAGCTGCTGAACACCGAGTGGGAAGAGGGTTTAGAGCAATCAAAGTTCACCTTGTTAGAAATGCACTCCCCGGGGAGGCTTCCAGGGCCCCCCATCCATCACCACGTCAGCTCCGGCAGTTGGGGACTGCTCGCTCAGGAGCAGCAGAGAACAGAGCCCAGACTCCTCCTCAGAGCTAAAATAACTCCAGAACTCACAGCAGGCAGCCAGAGAGGCCCCGGGAACAGCCCCAGGGAAAGGGCTCATGACAGACTTCTCCAAAGCCTGGCTTTGTGTCCACATCCCCATTCACATCCCATCCCATCCCCATCCACACCCACACCCCCATCACATCCCATCCCCATCCCCATCCCATCCCCATCCCATCCCATCCCATCCCATCCCATCCCATCCCATCCCCCTGTCCCTTTCCCCAGCTGCTTGTGGCTTTCCCCCAGACCATCACTGAGCCCCCCCAAGGCTGTTCTCCCCCAGCAGATGCTCCATCACTCCCCCAGCACACGCTCCATCATTCCCTCATCTCCCAGGCTGGATCCAGACCCTCTGCAGCCACTCCTGCCAAACCCACCCCAGGGCCCCCCCAAGGCAGCCCCGAGCTGGGCCCCGACCTGGGCCCGTCCCCACTGATCCCGAGCTGATGACAGCCCCGCAGCCGAGCCCCTCCGGCAGAGCTCCAAGAGCCATCCCGCTGCAGCAGGGCCCTCAGCCCCGGGGAGATCCCGTGGGGGGCAATAACCAGATCAGGGCGGGGGGATTGGCAGCAGAGCAGCAGCAAAGGGAGCTCTGGGGAATCCCTGACTTCTCCCTGCTCGGAGCCCTGTACAGAGAAGTGTGTTAAATCCAGAGAGAGTGTTGGTAATTGCTGCTGGCTGAAAGGAATCCCTCTGAATCCGGGGCACAGACCTGCTCCACCTGAGCCTGGCAGCACGGTGGTGCCTCTTCCCTGGCACACAAATCGCTGATATTTTCTGTGCCAGCGATTTGCTTCCCCGCTCCTTCTCACCCCAGGGCGCTGTGTGCGAGCTCTTCACCTTCCAGGAGGAGCCTGACAGGAAAAGGGGCCAGAAAGTTCCGTGTGACAGCCCCTGGAATCTTCCCAAGGCTCGGTCCCAGCCTGTTTGCCTCAGCTCCATCCCACAGAGCGTCAGGAGCTGCAGCAGCAGAGCAGCTCCTGGCCAGGCACAAAGGGACAGCCCCAAAACGGCCCCAAAGCTGCACAGCCCTTACAAAAATCCTCCTGGGGGAGGGCTGGGGCAGGGGCTGTGTGAGGAAAAGGAGGAGGGAGAGGAAGAGCAGGGGGCTGAGCCGTGGTCCTGTGCCATGAGCCACTCCCTGCGCTGGCAGCAGGGATGGGGAAGCCGAATTAAAATCTGGGGAAAAGAGCCAAAAAAGCAGAAAGGTCTGAGTGAGCAGAAGGTGCCCGGGGTGTGGGCTGTGCCAGGGCCACCCCAGGGTGTGCAGGGACAGAGCTGAGCCCGGGCTGGGGCTGCTGTGAGTGCCCACAGCTCTGATCCCATCCCTGAGCCTCCCTGGGGGCCCCAGTTCGCACCTCGGGCAGGGAGCAGCCCCAGGCTCCCCTGGGTGCTCAGGCTCAGTGTGGTTTCCAAAGTGCATGTCACAGAACCCCAAAGTCACTGAAGTGTTCAGGGCGGGAAATCCCGCTGAGCCCACCGGGTCCCACCACCCCAGCACTGCCCAGGCCACCCTGCCCATGTCCCCAAGTGCCACATCCCCAGGGCTGGGAAATCCCCCCAGGGATGGGGACTCAGCCCTGCCCTGGGCAGCTGGGCCGGGCTGGGAGCCCTTTGGGGGAAGGAATTGTCCCAAAATCCCACCTCAACCTCCCCTGGCACAACCCGAGGCTGTTTCTCCTGCCCTGTCACTATTTCCCCATTCCCTGGGCACCCCCCCTGGCTGCCCCCCTGTCACTGCTCCCTCCTCACCCCAAACCCAGCTGGGGTGTCCAGGGTGCCAGGGCAGGTAGAACCAGCCTTCTCCTCCCTCCCACAGGCACTAAAGCTCACGTGCAGCTTTCCAGGGCGAGGACAGGGTGGGGATAACGAGGTTTTAAGTGGGCACCGTGGTTTATTACAAATTTATCTTCGCTCATAAAACGTCCCACTAGTAATATTCCTGTCTGAAGCAGAGAATGAAATCTCAAATTAAGATGCAAACACTTCAGTACAACCTAAGCACTTTGACAAAGTGATCTGATATAATTCATTCTTCTTTTAATAAAGTGAAGTGAATCTTTCAGCAGCACCGGATCATCCCACGTCAGACGTGCTGATGTCCCGAGGTGTTGTCACAGGCCGTCGGTGTCTGTCACCACCAGAACTCCACGTGTAATGCAGGAAGTTTGGGGAGGAGGCAGGGATGGGGAAACACCTCTGGCTCCCCCTCGGGCACAGGAACACCAGCTGAGGTGACCAGGAATGCCATTAATTCACATTTATGTCCCACGTGCCATCAAGGCCTCAGGGGCTGGGCTCACCGGCGGGTCCAACCAAGAATCAAAACTTGCTCCTCTCCAGTGGCTGCTGGAAACATTATCTGTGAGCAGGTGTGGGGGGTTCTCAGGAGGATTTTCCAGGACTGCCCTCTGACCTGCGTCGTTCCTGCAGCCCTGAGCCCCCAGGAACAGAAAATTCTGTGCAGCACGTGGGGTCTGCTGTACCTGCAGGCAGGTGAGAGGCTGTGCTCCCTCTCCCACAGGCACAAACACACCCAAAACAGTGAAAGCCTCTCAGTTAATCCACAGCAGCTCCAGATGGAGAGAGGGAATGGTGATTTAGGGTTTGTCACACCCTGACAGCTCCTCATCCCACTCCTCTCCTCCCTCCTCTGTGGGCTGGGAGCTGAAACCCTTTTGGGCAGCCCCGAGGGAAGGGCAGTGCTGTCACCTCTGCCCCGGGGCTGGGGACTGATTTACTCCACAGAAACCAGGAGTAATCACCCAGAGGGACACCCATCTCTTTCTCTGCCCACCCCACAGTTTATTTTGTCATTCCCAACGATGGGAGAGGAGTGGGGAATGGCCCTTCCACCCCCCCCGGCACTCCCAGCCCCTGCTGATGCCTCCCGTGAGGCTGCTCAGGGAGAAAAGGTTCACCTGTGGGCAGAGGGGCCACCTGGGAGCAGCTGGGACTGTGAACTGTAATATAGTCCAGACTTCTTTTAATAGTTCATAATGCATGAGATAAAAAATTATTGCTGTTTTCATGGAGAGCGAGCGGGGAAAGGCTGCTGGTCTCTGCAGCAGCTGTTCCCAGGGAGGAATAAAACAATATTTTCCTCATGGGAACGCTTCCAAGAGCGACAGCAGCTCAGGGGGAGCACTGAGCCGAGCCCAGGAGGGTGAACACAACCACCACAGCCGGGAAAGATTCATTTTTTAACAGTTTTATTGCTGTTACTGACAGGCTGCTCTCGTGGCTGGGGAGATCCACGTTTTCCAGGGCAGGGAAGGGACACCCCGGAAGGGCCACCCTGCTAAGAGCAGAGCCACAGCCCTTTTTCCCTGCTCTTTCATTAGTTCTTCCCCTTTTCTGTGCTTGACAGCAGTTTTTCATTGCTCCCCTCTCTGCTGAGCCTCGTCCTTCCCACCAGGTCCATTTGCTCAGTGCTGAGCTCTGCCCAGACTTTGGAGCACTCCACTCCATCACCCTGAGGAGGAGAGAACAAGGAAGGGACGGTTGTGCAGGGGCAGTCACAGGAAAATAAATGTGTGTGTTTGTAGGGAAGGGAAAAGGGCAGAGCAGTCAGCACTCCTGGCTGGCAGGAAAAGCTCATCCTGCATCCCTGAGCACTTCATCTGCCTTCCTCAGCCTCCCTGTCCCCGCAGGGGGACACAGCCCTGACCCAAACCTTCATTCATTCATTAATACTTACATGGGCTCAGGATGCCTGAATCTCAGGCCACGTTTAATTTATGGACATCCCCAGTGTCCCCAGCTGCCCCAGGGGGGCTCAGGTTGGATATTGAGGAGATTTCCCTCCCCTCAGGGTGGTCAGGGCCTGGCAGGGGAGGTGCAGGAGCCCCCAGCCCTGCAGGTGCCCAGGGCTCGGGCAGATGTTCTCACACCTGGCAGGGAACATCTCCCCCCTCTGTGGCTGGACTGTCCATTCCCTGCCTGCTGGGCTGCACCTCCTGCCCTGTGGGGTGGATTTCACGGAATTCCAGCTGTGATTTACCACCCCCAGCCCTGCAGGTCCCCAGGAAATGGGCAGATGTTCTCACACCTGGTCCAACATATTTCCCCCTGGCTGTGACTGGCTTGTCCATTCCCTGCCTGCTGGGCTGCACCTCCTGCCCTGTGCGGTGGATTTCACAGAACCCCAGCTGTAATTTACAGCTCCTCCTGCCTCTCCTCGGGGCTCTGTCTCCTCCCCTGCCCCTCATTAGCATGGGCAGGCGTTTTCCTGGGGGCTGCCCGGCATAGTGCTGCTCCCCTGCACGGCTGCCCGGGTTATTCAGGGAAGTGTGAGAGGGAGAATTACTCTCCCAGTATCCCACAAAGTCCAGCAGGGTTAAGCCCTCCCCGGGGGAAATGGTCTGAGGAGATGCTGAGGAAACACTACGAGGATCAGGCTCCAAATGCCTCCAAACCTGAAATGGTTTTCAGCTTGGAAAACCGTCATGAGCCCAAATCATCCATGACCACTGCTGGGTGCCGGGCTGGGTGGGTCTCCGGGTTTAACCAAGGAAATGATTCCTGGGAATGAGGTTTTGTCCAAAGGTTCCTTCTGAGAGGAACGAGCTTAAAATCTGAATGAACAGCCTTGGTCCTGCTGAGGTGTGAGATCATCTGATCACTGAGAGTACCAGAGCTTGGGGCAGGGGCTGGGAAATCATCCCAGGAGCGGAGAAGGATGAGGGAGAGTTTTGTTCCTGTGTTCAGCTCCTGCTTTTTTCATGGCCTAGAAACCCCATGTGGGCAAATCCAACCAGTCATGAAATCCCAGCCTGGTTTGGGTGGGAAAGGACCCCAAATCCCACCCAGTGCCACCCCTGCCCTGGCAGGGACACCTCCCACTGTCCCAGGGACACCTCCCACTGTCCCAGGCTGCTCCAGCCCCAGTGTCCAACCTGGCCTTGGGCACTGCCAGGGATCCAGGGGCAGCCACAGCTGCTCTGGGAATTCCATCCCCACCCTCCCAGGGAACAATTCCTGCCCAACATCCCACCCAGCCCTGCCCTGTGGCAGTGGGAAGCCATTCCCTGTGTCCTGTCCCTCCATCCCTTGTCCCCAGTCCCTCTCCAGCTTTCCTGGAGCCCCTCCAGGCCCTGCCAGGGGCTCTGAGCTCTCCCTGGAGCTTCTCCTCTCCAGGTGAGCCCCCCCAGGTGTCCCAGCCTGGTTCCCAGCAGAGCTGCTCCATCCTCTGATCACTTGGTGCCTCCTCTGGACTCTCCCCAGCAGCTCCAGGTCCCTCCTGTGCTGGGCCCAGGGCTGGATTACATCGGCCAAGCTCTCAAAGGAGAACACAGGAACATTTCAAATCTTCTCAAAACACCATTTCCCGTCCATGAACTGCCCAAAGGGGACAATCCCAACATGTGCACGAGGTACAGACACACCCTGAGAACATCCAGCTCCCACAGGGGGTGAGGAGGAGGAGGAGGAGGAGGAGGGGGAGGCAGAGCTCAGGGAAACCTGATGTCCTCCCCTGCTGTGAATGACTCTGGTCCCGTTGAAAGCCCCGTCGTGGCTGGTGTCCCTGTGCACGTGGGGACATCCAGGAACAGCAGAAATTGGGCTCACCCGCCCCACAAGCTCAAATGTGGGACATTTATGAGCTCCCTTGGTTTCTCTCTGGCTTTTTAAGCGCCTGGGGCCGGGCTGGCAGCAGCCAGGACACGCAGTGCTGAGCCCCCAGCCAGCAACAGGAGCACTTGACTTTCAGGGCAGAGATTAATGGATGTTCCCCTCAGCTGGAAATTGCCCTTCTGACCAATTTGCCGTGGCTGTTTTTTCACTGCTCCATTGTCTCTTTCTGAGGACGGAGGAGTCTCTCCTCATTACTCGAAGAAATCTCGTAATAAATTGATGTGGAGTCACAAGGAATAAAACCTCACTGGGACCAATGCCTGCTCCCCTGGGACGGCAGCAAAGAGGAGGTTTTATCAACTACCAAATGGGGGAATAAAGATCATTTTTTTTAGGTTCTGATTGAGCCCACGTTGCTGGAAGGGCGCTCGGTGTCGTCTTCTTCCCACAGTCTTTGGTTTTGCTGTTTGGTTTGAGAATAAGAAAAGCGAGAAATGGAATGCATGCAAGAGAAAATGACGTTGAGCTCAACACAGGTACCGTGCATTTCTTTGCATAATTATCACATTGTGGAGTAAAAGGTCTCATCAGCGGGATTTCTCTAAATAAAAGGGCAAAAGCACCTCGAACAGAGAGCAGGAAGGAGGAGTTCCCCAGCCCCACCAGAAAGGTTTAAAACCTGCTGAAGTTCAGCCTTTGCTGAAGTTTTCCAAACACACTTGGACGTTTTTTGTTCTTTTCCTTCGGAGGGGTTGGAGGCCAGAGGAGCCGGGCCCAGGCACCAGCACTGCTCCAAAATTCAGGAATTCCCTGAGGGAGGGGAAATGTCCCTGAGGGAGGGGAAATGTCCTTGAGGGAGGGGAAATGTCCCTGAGGGAGGGGAAATGTCCCCAGACTCTCACCTGGACCTGAGGCTGGGGCTGCTCTGAAATTCCCCTTCCAGCTCCCCATGGATTTGCTGGAGCTCCTGGGCTGCATTTTACCCTTCACCTGCACTGTGCAAAAAGGGATTTATCCATGGGGGGTTTGGTTGGTTGGTTGGTTGGGTTATTTTTTGTGTGGTTTTCTTTTGGTTGGTTGGTTGGTTTGGAGTTTTTGGTTCTTTTTATTGTGATTTTTTTTGTTTTTTTGGTTTTTTTTTTGTGTGTGTTTTTTTTTGGTTTGGTTTGGTTTTTTTGTTTGGTTTTTTTTGTTGGTTTTTTTTTGGTTTAGGTTTGGTTTTTTTGTTTGGCTTTGGGTTTTTGTTTCTGTTTTGTTTTGTTTTTGTTGGTTTTGGTTGGGTGTGGTCTTGGGTTTTGGTTTTGCTGGTTTTGTTTTTGTGTTGGTTTGGTTTTGGTTTGGTTTGTGGGTTTTTTGTTTATTTTCTTGCCAGGCCATTACAGCGTGTGTGCATCACTGTCAAACCGGGGTGAGCCCAGCACGGAGCAGCCCCGGGGTCTGGAGCTCTCCCGGGATCCCTTTGAGATGCAAACAGAGCTGAAGGACCATCTGCAGCACCAACTGCTCGGGTGGGAACTCCAGTGAAGTGCCCTGACAGCAAATCTGCCACAAATCTGCAATAAATCTGTAATAAATCTGCGATAAATCTGTAATAAATCTGCAATAAATCTGTGATAAATCTGTAATAAGAGATTTTCCAGAGCTCCGCCGAGGGCTGGGTCAGCTCAGGACCCTCCGAGCTGAGGGTCCCCAGGTGTTCCCTGGCTGGGATCAGACCCCAGGTGTCATTTCCAGGGTGTTGAACCTCGGGAGCAGCTCTGGCAGCTGGGCAGAACCTCCTTCTCCATGGTGGAGGGCCTGCAAGGGGAGCAGGCCTGGGCAGGACCTCCCTCCCCACAGGGTAAAGGGTCTGTGGGGTGAGCAGGGCAGCACAGAAGCTCCATCCCCACACGATAAAGGGTCTGTGGGGTGAGCAGGGCTGGGCAGGACCTCCCTCCCCACATGATTAAGGGTCAGTACAGTGAGCAGGGCCTGGCAGAATCTCCATCCCCACACCATGAAGGGTCTGTGGGGTGAGCAGGGCTGGGCAGGACCTCCCTCCCCACACCATGAAGGGTCTGCAAGGGGAGCAGGGCTGGGCAGAACCTCCCTCCCCACATGGTAAAAGATCTGTGGGGTGAGCAGGGCTGGGCAGAACCTCCATCCCCACANCCTCCCTCCCCACAGGGTAAAGGGTCTGTGGGGTGAGCAGGGCAGCACAGAACCTCCATCCCCACACGATAAAGGGTCTGTGGGGTGAGCAGGGCTGGGCAGGACCTCCCTCCCCACATGATTAAGGGTCAGTACAGTGAGCAGGGCCTGGCAGAATCTCCATCCCCACACCATGAAGGGTCTGTGGGGTGAGCAGGGTGGGGCAGGACCTCCCTCCCCACATGGTAAAGGGTCTGTGGGGTGAGCAGGGCTGGGCAGAATCTCCATCCCCACACAATAAAGGGTCTGTGGGGTGAGCAGGGCTGCACAGAACCTCCCTCCCCACACAATAAAGGGTCTGTGGGGTGAGCAGGGTGGGGCAGGACCTCCCTCCCCACACAATAAAGGGTCTGTGGGGTGAGCAGGGTGGGGCAGGACCTCCCTCCCCACACAATAAAGGGTCTGTGGGGTGAGCAGGGCTGGGCAGAACCTCCATCCCCAGAGGATAAAGGGTCTGTGGGGTGAGCAGGGCCCTGCCCTGCAGGGTGTGGGTCCCACACTGGCCATCCCTGGGTCCCATCCAGGGAACCCAAACCCTCCTGTGCTCCGGGAGCAGGGCAGGACACGGGGCAGGCGAGGGGGCTCCATCCTGGGAGGTGCCCAAGTCCCTGGGCAGGTCCTGGAGGGGCCCAGGTGGGACAGGGACCCCCAGCCCTGCCAGCCCCAGCTCCCAGGGCCCTGCAGGAGGTGGTGCCGAGTTTTTCCCGGCCCAGGGTCCCATCCCAAGGCAAACCCACGAGCTGAACTGCAAGTTCAGTGTTCCGGGAGAGGAGAAACCAAATCACCGAGGGCTCCAGACTCGGAGGAAACATCCTCACTTTAATTAACCCAAAAAATAGGGCAGCCACACTCCCACTGCCATTCCTTTTCTCAGCTCCTTTATCGACCAGCGTTGCTCAGCTATTTTTATCCTCGGGATGCAAAGGCAGCGCTGGAGGTGCAAAGTGGATGGGCAAGGACGGGAAATTTATACAAATAGCAGGGAAACGGGAGCGAGCGCTCGCACCCGGGAGAGAAACGCGCCCTGCTCCTCTCACAGCGACCTCGCTGCCTCCTCCCCACCGCGACAGGGGCCCGGGCATTATCCCAATAAACGGGAGGGGAGGCAGGAGAGGGATGGAGGTGTCTCTGCGGGGCTCTGGCAGGGCAGGGGAGGGAGGAGAGGGATGGAGGTATCGCTGCGGGGCTCCGGCAGCGCAGGAGAGGGATGGAGGTGTCCCTGGCAGGGCAGGGGAGGGAGGAGAGGGATGGAGGTATCGCTGCGGGGCTCCGGCAGGGCAGGAGAGGGATGGAGGTGTCCCTGGCAGGGCAGGGGAGGGAGGAGAGGGATGGAGGTGTCACTGCGGGGCTCTGGCAGGTCAGGGGAGGGATGGAGGTGTCTCTGGCAGGGCAGGGCAGGGGAGGGAGGCTCTGCACGGGGACAGATAAAGTCAGCGAGAGGAGCAGCCCGGCAGCCACAGCAGACATCTGCTTTGTTCAGCCCGCAGAAAGGATCAGGCAGGGAAGGGAATAAACCCAAAGTCTTGTGATGGGTTTTCTGTGAGGCTGATGGAAGAGGTGGCAGGAATATTGGTGTGGTGTCGAAGCCGGGGGTGCTGGGAAGCAGACCCCGAGTGACAGCGGGGCTGGAGCTCCCTGGGAGGGTGAAATGTGGGAACAGCACAGCTGAGCACGCTGCTGCAGCACATTCTCCTTCCCCCGGGGGGTTCCGGGCCGTGCTGGAGAGGAGCTTGTCCTGGAGAGGAGCTTGTCCTGGAGAGGGGTTTGTCCTGGAGAGGAGCTTGTCCTGGAGAGGAGCTTGTCCTGGAGAGGAGTTTGTCCTGGAGAGGAGCTTGTCCTGGAGAGGGGTTTGTCCTGGAGAGGGGTTTGTCCTGGAGAGGTGTTTGTCCTGGAGAGGGGGTTGTCCTGGAGAGGTGTTTGTCCTGGAGAGGAGCTTCTCCTGGAGAGGGGTTTGTCCTGGAGAGGAGTTTGCCCATCCCTCTGGAGAGCTGTCTGTCCGTCCCTCTGGAGAGCTGTCAGTCCATCCCTCAGCAGCTGGGCATCACTGCAGCCCCGGGCTGAGCCCCACCCTGAGCTGGTGCTGGCAGCACGAGGAGATGCTGCTGCAGGTGCTCGGGGTGTCCCTGTGGTGGGGACACCTCCCCTGTGTCACCTGTCCCAGCCCACCCAGCACAGGCAGAGGGTGGCCAGGGGGGCTCCAGCCAGGAACCTGCAGGAGGCTCTGCCCAGGCCCTGCCCCAGCTCAGCAGTGACACCAGAGCTCAGGGACAAACGTTTGTACTCAGCTCTGGATAACCCAGAGCTCAGGGACATTTACACTCAGCCCTGGATAACCCAGAGCTCAGGGACATTTACACTCAGCTCTGGATATTTCCATCCTCAGGTCAGGCTTGGCAGGGCTCCCTCCTGACCCACTCCCTGCTGGAGCTGCCTGTTTTTCTGCTTTACCTGTGACCCCCTTTCACACACCTGCTGCCAGACCCCTGAACATGAAAGGCTTGTGGCTGAAATCGATTTTTTTTCCAAGTTACAAATTACACAAAGCATGGCTTTTAATTGGATGTACAAGAGAACCTTTGCAGCAACAACAGGAATTAATAGTGTTTAAAAATAACTTCCCTACGCAGAGCAGCTCCTCTGGAGCAGATCGTCGGAATGTAATGACATGGAGTTTGCATTTATTTCGTTATTTCTTTTTTTTTATCTGTCTCCCACCCCTGGCAGTGTCTCAGGCAGGGCTGGGCAGGGTGGGTGGCAGTGGAGACACAGCACAGGGATAACAAAGCCATCCCTCCGCAGCTCCGACAATTAACAATTGGTAATTAACCATCCCAACTCTCCATCGTGAAGCTCTGTGAGGTTAAGTGCAATCAATGTTTATCTGATTACACTCAACAGGGTCAGGAGGCTCCAGTGCACGGAGTGTTTGAGGAATTGCCTTGGAAAGAGAAATAAATCCTGGGGGCACCGAAGTGGGGGAATCACCTTTTTTAAGCAAACAAATAAACCCATCCCACATTCAGGACTAAAATGTCCCTGGACACAGTTTGTACCTCCCATACGGACACCTGGTGTGTGTTCAGTGTCCCTGTGTGCTCAGCAGGGATGATGTTTTCTTTAAATCAAAGCCAACAAGGCAGCCTGGAAAGGCCCTGCCCCACCAGCCCCCGGAGCCAGCAGAAAACTGCCTTCAGTGAAGCTGGATCGAGCTCAAAGTCTGCACATTTCTGCTTTCCTGAGTCGTGTAAACTCCATCTGTTCCCTGAGCCCTGGGGAATGAGGCTCTGCCTGCCTGGCTCCGTGTGCTCTGTGTG
>VXBN01016769.1:2473-42682 GCA_013397395.1 Sinosuthora webbiana
GGCCGCCTCCCCTCAGGGCCGCCTTCCCTCAGGGCCTGCCCGCCGCCATCTTGCGGCACCGGCGGCACTCGGGCCCCGCGCGGCCATGAAGGACAGGAGGCTTGGGGCGGGTCGGGCGCCGTGCCGGCTGTCGAGAAGACCCCCGGGGGTTCGGGGGACCGGAGATCCCGGGGCCGGGAGACCCCCGGACACGCTCGGCTGGGGACGATGGCGGCGTCAGGGTCGCCAAGGCGACCACCCGCCCCGACCCCCGGGACCGGGAACCAGCCAATCAAAATCGTTCTCCCTCCCGCTGCCCCGCCCCGGCTCCTCCCGGCCGCGTCCGTCTTGTGTCCGCGCTCCTGATTGGCCGGTGCCGCCCAGCCGGGCCGGGATTGGCGGCGGGCCGCGGGAGCGCGCGGGCCGCGGGTGCGCGCGCAGGCCGGTCCCCTCCGGGCACGCACCGTCCCTTATAGGCGCGGAGCCCCCACAGCCGCGGACATGTCGGTGTCCCCCGTGAAGCGGCAGAAGATGGAGTCGGCGCTGGACCAGCTCAAGCACCACACCACGGTGGTGGCCGACACCGGGGATTTCAACGGTGAGAGGCGGCGCGAGGGGATCCTGTCACGGCATCTTCTCCTTAGCCCCCTCTCCCGCCCCCCTTCACGGAGAGTGGGCGCGCCCGGCCGAAGGGGCGCGCACTGGGGGGAGCGAACCACCCTGCGGCCGGAGGGGGGCGGCGGGAAGGCGCTCGCTGGCGGCGCCTTGGTCCCCATCCCAGGGCAGATCCCGCCCAGCCAGGACATGTTCCAGACTCTCCCATGATTTTCTCCCAGTTTGCCCTCGAGTGTGCCCTGTCCGCCACGTTCAGCTCTGCGCGCTGTCAGGAAGAAGTGCCAGGCTCTGCTGCGCTAATGAATTCGGGTTTTCTTCCAGGGACCTGTCTAGATCTGGGACTTGTTTGGGGTTTTTCCAAACTCAAGGCAAGGCAACCCGGTACAGTGGAGGGTGTCGCTGCCTGTGGCAGGGAGTGGAACTGGGTAATCTTTAAGGTCGCTTTCCAGCCTAACCATTAGAAGACTCTGTCAAAATAATGCCAAAGTGCTTTTGTTTCCCTTATCTCCTGAGAATGAGCCAGCACACTCCTTTCTGAAGAAAGGAAGGTGGCCGTCGATTAAAAAGCCACTTGTTCTAAGCTGTCACTGCCTGGCCCAGCACGGACACGGGGCCTGCTCAGTCCATCAGAGCCAAGAATTCCCCCTGGGTTGTGTAGAGCAGCTCTTGAGTCCTGTCCTGCCCTCACCCAGGCCTGCAGTAATCCCTCCACTGCTTGCCTAATCCTGTTGGTGTAACAGTAAACAATCCTAAACTGTCAAATGTCTTAAGAGTACTAAACTTAAGGTGAAGAGAGTACAGGGGTGGCAACAGCTCAGACACAGGCAAAAAACCAAATGCCCAGGATGGCCAAGGGGGTGTTTGTGTGCAAGCAGCAGTAAATATTGTAGAATATCCCTCAGGGATCATCGAGCTCCCAGCCCTGTTCAGGACATCCCCAAGTTGTTCTCTGGGCTGCTCTCATTACCTGGGGGTTATTCTTAGAGTCCTAACAAGGCAAGAGCCTTACCTGGCTCACTCCTGGCAGGTTAAACACTGGTGGAGGTGAAGGTGGTTGTTGCTCCTGCTGGTTCCCAGTGGTGTGTGTAGAAGGTGTCAGTACAGAATGGAGCTTCACTGATGTGCTGCTTTGCTTCAAGCAGTATCCATGTGAATTGAAGTTCTGAAGGACCTGTTTGTATGGAGTGGGCCTCTCCAAGATCCTGATCATTGCCTGGGAGGGATCTATAGAAAAACAAGGCTTATTTTTAGTACAGTTGCACTCTCTCACTTGGGGTTTCATCCCTGTGCAGAAATGCTGAGGAGAAGGGGCTGGCAATACAGATTTTGTTATTTTTTTGACATTTTAATTGCATCGTTGAAACTGCTGAGTGGCCTTCAGAGGCTCTGCCCTGTTTTCCCTGGTGCCAGGCTGTGATTACAGCCTGACAATGTGTGCCACAGCCTGCTGGAGCAAAACCTGGCATCACCTGGAACAGGCGTAATCCAGGGCTTAGGGTAAGACCAAGGGTCAAGTGTCTTCCTGGTAGGACAAGGAAATGAGAAGAGCAGATACTGAGAAACTGCAGCTGTTTGGAAAAAGTTTAAAAAGCAGTAAGAAAAGCTGCTGGAGCCTCACAGGTGAATTCACCTGGCCTGGCCCCATCAGTTGGACACAAACAAAAGCCCGAATTCCTGACTGCTTGAAGGGAAGGTCCCCTGTTCTTTATTCCCCTCAGTGATTCCTGGAGCTCAGCTATGCTGGTTGGGATGAAGTTTGTAAATTAGTATTACTTCTCTCCCTCCATCACTTCTACAGGTCTATCCTTCTGGACAATTTCTGTATTTTATCAACTTTAAAGTTTGCTGTATCTTACCACTGCAGCCCAGTTGTTCTGCACTCTGGCACAAACCAGCCTTCAGGCAGTGTTTGAACACCACTCGCTGCTGAGGTGCTCTGTCATTAACAAGTGTTTACATTCTCACCTGGTTGAGCAAAATCCTTCTGATATCTCAGGCTGGCTGGCTGTTTCAAACAGGCTGGTTTTCTTTCCTCAGCCATCGATGAGTACAAGCCCCTGGATGCCACCACAAACCCCTCCCTGATCCTGGCTGCGGCTCAGATGCCGGCATACCAGAAGCTGGTGGATGATGCTGTTGCCTACGGGAAGAAGCTTGGTGGGTAAGTAAAGAGGGGTTTAATCTCAGCAGACCTGTATTTAAAATGCCTTATTTATATACAAGCAACGTGCTGGGGTTTCCCCCTCGTGTACTTGTGGGTTTGTCTCCTGCCCCAAAAGGCCTCAACACTTGGAGAAAAATTCCTTACGCCCATTCTAAATGTGCTTTTAAGAAGTGCATCCCCACTTCCCAGCTCAAACCTGGCCTTCCTTGCTCAGGAAAGCAACAGCACTACAGGAAAGTGTCCAAAGGCTAATCCTGCTGGCAGGACAGAAGTGGCTCATTTGAACTCTGGAATTTAACGTTAAACGGGCTGTGAAATTTGATCTTCAAATCCACAGCAAAGTGTAAACTCACCCCTTTTTTTTTATCCCCATAAATGCTTTTGCTTTTTGTGGTTTTCAGGTCAGAAGAGGAGCAGATCAAAAATGCTTCTGACAAGCTTTTTGTATTATTTGGAGCTGAAATCCTGAAGAGGATACCTGGCCGTGTGTCCACAGAAGTAGATGCAAGGTTGGCCCTTTTCTCTCTGGGTTGCCCTGGATATTTGTAAATATGCAAAGTGATGACCTGATGTGAGTTGGAAAAAGATGTTTCTGCCTAGAAGACCAGCAGGACTTATTAATATTTAAGAGTGTGAACTTCCCTTAGTTTGACTAGAACTCTGTAACAAAAACAAGTAGCACTGACCTTGGATTTTCATAATCTTCCTGTTGCTGCTTAAGCAAGGGAAACCTCACACTTCAGACAGAGTTTTGCTCGTTTTCTTCTATGTGATAATAGCTGCTCAATTTAGCAAGAGATCTGTTTTGAACAGGTTTTTTCAAGACTTGCACAGGACTCAGCTGTTAACTTGCTCAGTGCCAATTTTTGTTTATGCTCAGCTTCTGAATTCATTATGAGAAACTTCCTTCTCAAAGGGCTGACAGTCTAGAAGGGATCTGAGAACACAAACCTGCTGTTGGCATGTAAATGCTGATAAAACAGCAATTTTTGGCCCTGAGGGAGGAAAATTTAAAAAAACAACAAAAAAAATTTCAGTTTTAAACAGCGCTGCTCTTTCCTCAAAGGTTGTCCTTTGATAAGGAAGGAATGATTCAAAGGGCCAGGCGCCTCATCGACCTCTACAAGGAAGTAGGAGTTGGTAAAGATCGGATTCTCATCAAGCTCTCTTCTACGTGGGAAGGAATCCAGGCTGGCAGGTAAGGCTGTGTGTGCCTGGTGTGCTGATTCATGGCATGCTGCTGCCTGTCCACAGGCACTGACATTGCATCCTGCACTTGAATAAACAGCAGTGCTGAATGCACGGCATGAGGAAGTCTGTCACGAGCACAGGAGGTGCTCTGCCACAGCTTGCTGTTGAAATAGGGAGTTTCTTCATACAAGGGCCAGGCCACAGTTTCCTGAAATACCCTGCTAAGCTGGCTGCATTTGGCTAGAGGAACAGCATTAATAAAGCAGAGCTTGGCAGCACAAAACATCTGCTGCTAGCTGACAACTTTAAAGCTTACCAAGTGCCATTCCTAAATGAACTCAAGGAATTCAGTAGTTTGAACTTAGCAGCTCGTTCCTGAATATGAATTCCGTAGGGGAGCAAAGTGCTGTTCTAAGCCAACCTGTTTCTGCAGGGTTCTGGAGGCCGAGTATGGGATTCACTGCAACATGACCTTGCTGTTCTCCTTTGCTCAGGCTGTTGCCTGTGCTGAAGCTGGAGTTACTCTGATTTCCCCATTCGTGGGACGGATCCTGGACTGGTATGTTGCAAATGGAGACAAGAAAACCTACGAGCCTTCAGAGGATCCAGGTGAGCACAGGTTTAACACTGCTGAGAAAACAACAGCTGCTCATTCAAACAGTTTACTCGTAAAAATCCTCTTATGGCAAAATGCTGGGTTTGAGCACGTTCTAAATAATCACAATGAAGTTGCTGGTTTCTACTTGTAGGAGTGAAGAGTGTCACTAAGATCTATAACTACTACAAAAAGTTTGGCTACAAAACCATCGTGATGGGCGCCTCGTTTCGCAACACGGGCCAGATCAAAGCGCTCACGGGCTGTGACTATCTCACCATTTCACCCAAGCTCCTGGCAGAGCTCAGCAAAGAGCACGTCAAGTTAACTCCCACACTCAGTGTCAAAGAGGGTGAGTCCACCCCTGGGGGCTTTTTCCATCTTCCTTTCTCCTGCAATGTTGAGAGTCTGGGGTTGCAGTCAGTGCTGTAGTACTTGTGACCATCCTGCTTTAGGGATAAAACGTGGAAATATTGTAGCCTCAGAAGGAAATACTGTAGCCTCATTACAATACCACTGCTGCAACTGCTGACACTGAGCACTAATTGGATTACAGTGGGTTTGGAGTGTGCTTCCATACTGAACACCTCTCTCCATGGGACAGGGAGAGAAGAGGAAAGTTAATCTGCCCATGCTCAGGATTAAATTTTACTGAACAGTAGCAAAGATGTCAAACTTGCTTTCATCTTAATCTCTAAACATGCCAAGAGCTGTTTTCCCTCCAGAACTTAGAAACAAGACTGAGTGATTTGATCTGGTGACACTGTACCATGCTGGCTTGGAATCCTTGTTCCCATTACACTACTTCAAGCCCAGGTTGGATGGGGCTTGGAGCAGTCTGGGATAGTGGAAGGTGTCCCTGCTTGTGGCTGGGGAGTGGAACTGAATGGGCTTTAAGGTTCCTTTCCACCCAAATGATCCCAGGATTCTGTGATACTCTCCCTTTTCTGCAGCCTCATTAAAATGCTGGTTTACATCTCAGAAAGCAGCTCTGTGCACAGCTGTTAACCATGGGTTGCTGCCCACAGGCTGCTGCTGGCCTGGGAGCCTGCTATCAAGCGAGCTTTTGTTAGTTCTTGCCAAATAATCAAAGCCTGATTGTTCAGAAGGTTTGCTCAGAATGTCTCACTGCTGCAGGGTGGTTGCACAGTTCCTTAGAATAGGCCTGGAAGTGCTGTGCCATTCAGCAGCAGGTACCAGATAATGACACACACAAACACTGTGTTGAGATAAACTGATTTATTAGGCTACCTTTTCCCTCTTTTGTTCTCCTCCAGCCAGATCAGGAGCACTTTCAATCTCACATCCCAGACTGTGCTCCTGCAGCAAGTCATACTGAAAGTGTTTAAAATTTTTCCAACACCTAGAAATGGTCAGAACTCAAGACAAATTTTAGGAAGTCTGAATTTGATAAGAATTTGATCACCTGGTCTGTTTCTTTTTCTACTTCTCCTGCACAGCTCAGGCGTGTGATCTTGAGAAGATCCACCTGGATGAGAAGGCATTCCGCTGGCACCACAACGAAGACCAAATGGCTGTGGAAAAGCTCTCCGATGGGATCAGGAGATTTGCTGCAGATGCAGTTAAGCTGGAGAGGATGTTAAAGGTAGATACCACACTGCTCCCGTGTACTGCAGCCAGCCTGGTGTGCCTGAGGATTAAACAAGTCTGGTCAGGTCCTTGGACAGGTTATGTAGGACAGGCCACCTAAATTCAGTGAACTTTGGTAAGCTTCACTGCAGGCCAAGAAAGATTTCGTGGCAGGTGTGGGCCACGCCTGCAGTCTGAGGCTGCAGGACTGGCAGCTCATCAGGATAACTGTCAAAGTGAGAAATCCCTTCAATCTGATTCTGAGCTGTCAGCAGCAGTACAGGACACAAATAATCTGCGGGTAGCGAGCTGGAAATGTATCATGTTTGTACTTGGAGGCACTAAGAAAGAGCAGATCTGCTGTCAAATTTTATGTCAGATTGTGGAGAGGCTTTGACATGGGATTCATCAAACTGTGTCTTTTGGGGAAGAAATACTCAGTATACCTGATCTAGGTACTTGGTGACTGGCAACTCCTTGCAGCATTCCCAAACTGTTACTCAGCCATGCCTCGTTTATTCTTTTTCTAGGAGCGAATGTTCAGCACTGAAAATGGAAAATAAGAAAAGGAAAAATAATAATCAGCATTTCCCTGAGTGCTTCAAGCTGAGGTGGATCACCTGAAGTTCAGTGGATGTACAAATGTCTTACCTGTACAAGTATCATGCTGTGTATGAATAGATTTCTGTATCATGCTTTTTTTTTTTTTTTAAATCAATTTGCAAAGGGACAAATGGAATTTCAAATTTTTGTGGCACTTTTGTCAATACATGCAAATTAAAACCGACTTCCCTTGTAACATGGTCAATTCACTGCTGCAGGAGACACGTGATGGGAGATAGGATTTTAATTTTCAAATTCCTAATTTGAAACACATTAAAGGAAAGTCCTAACTCATTGAAGGGAACAGTTTTTCATTTCAGGTTGCTTTAAAGAGCAAACACAGGTTTCACAAGCCCCTCTTGGTACAGAACCCACAAATACTCCTGTGAGATGTATATATGTCAATATATATGTGTATCCTACTAGTTTATATAGATCCTGTTTATAAAGAGTAGATAAGAACAAGTGATAGGACAAGAAGGAAATGGCCCCAAGTTGTGCCAGGGAAGGTTTAGATTGGATTTTAGGGAACATTTCTTCACTGAAAGCTGTCCAAGCTGGCACAGCTGCCCAGGCCAGTGGCTGAGTCCCATCCCTGGGGACATATAAAAGGCACATGGATGTGGCACCTGGGGACAGGGGTAGTGGTGGCCTTGGCAGTGCTGGGGGAATGGCTGGGCTTGATGATCTCAGCAGTCCTTTCCAACCTCAGTGATTCATTCCTTGGTTCTAAGAGATCCCTGCTTATACATGGATGCAAGTTGCTGTTTCCTGAACTTAAAAACCAGGGAGAACAGGCAGCAGCGAGGCTCCAGAGCTGATAGAAACGTGTGCACAGAGCAAGGGAGCCACTGATCCCTCACCCCAGTGTGACACAGCAGCTCTGCTGTCAGCACATCCAGAACAACCTGGGAGCTGCTGCTCCAGCCAAAGGGACAGCCAGCTACAATGAGACACAGAGAGCTGCTGCTGCACTCCCAGCCTGCCCTGGGAATAGTGCCAGTCTACCAGAGGGGACTCATCCAGACCCTCTGTCCTACAGCTGTTGGTGAGGGGGGAAGCAGACCAGGCAGAAAGCAGGCTGCCCAAAGGGAGGTGACCTTTATTCCTGTCAAAGTCAAGCCAGCACTAAAAGTTTGACCCTGCTCCTCCCTAGAGCCATCGGACCCTCCACAGCACATCCCTTCTCAGTTTCACCTATTTTGCATTTTTCACTCTTACTAAACTGAGAACTGCAACAGAGATTCCTAGAATGGTTTGGGTTGGAAGGGGACCTTGAAGATCATCTCATTCCACCCCCCTGCCATGAGCAGGTTGCTGTGCTCTAACACCACACACCACACCCCCTGAGGCAGGGTGGGGATTCAGGCACACAGAATGTGGGGACTTGCTGCTATCAAACTGGCTGGTCAGAGGCTTGGAGCCTCTGGAATAAATGCCCCTTTTTCCCCCTGAGAGAGGCAAGAACCTTCACGTGCATGGAATCTGTCCCCTCACATAGCTGAGATACAACTGGGTCAGTAACACTGTGGAGCTCGGATGAAACTGAAGCATTGCAGAAGGTGCTCAAGAGAGAATGAAATACTGCAGTGAAGGGGGATAAAGAGGTAGGAAAAGGGGCCTGAGTAACAGTTAAGCCTTAACTCCACTTACCAACAGATGCCTCTCAAGAGCTGAGGGTGCAAGAGGGAAACAAGTTATGCTTAAAATGTTCAGTCACGGGGTCCCTTCCCTGATGTGGTGGCAGCTGGTGTTTCCTCCTCAGCACTGGGGTTCTTTCTCTGCAGCACAGATGGATGCTGTGAGGTGCCTGACATCCGTGGCTAAGCCACAAAGTCCACATCCTTCCTGAAATGGTGAAAAAAAAAAACCCAAAGCACATAAACCTTCAACCTGTACAGCTCTCTAGTCAGTCCCACAAAGTGTATTTACTCCTCAACTCTTCCTCAACTTCCCCTCTCTTCAGCAGATGGAAGGATCCCTCCCAGGGCCTTGTCTGTGCCCTGCTTACAAATCCCTTCTGGGATTTCCCAGATCTCCATACCTCCTCAGATTAAGAAATCAGGAGATGTTTTTTGTCTCCCAGAAAGGGCCGTGGCTCTCACAGTCACAAAAACAGGACACAGGGGCAGACACAACATGCATGTTTGGAGAAACCCCAAAGAATCAATACATAAACTTTTAAGCATTCATTGAAAAATGACAGCACCTTTCCCAACCTTTCCTTCTGGTGGCTGGTCTCTGATTCCAACATCCAGCTCTGTGCAAACACACAAAGCTTGGAGGGAGGTTGGAAAAGCTTTTCCTCCCTCCTCCAGCCATGCCTTGCATCCCATCACACAAGGGAGACACACTGCTGCTCCCAGCACCTCCTCCATTCTTGAATGGGGTGCAGGAAAGCAGAGCTGCTGGAAGAACAGACACAATAAGTACCATCCATTTACATTCATCTTCCCAACATGGAATTAAATTTAAAATTAGTTCTTAGATTCATTGGTTATGTCTATCCAATACAGCCATCACAGATAGCACCAAACCCAGACAGTTCCATTTGAAATTTTTAAGAAAATTGGGACCAAGGAGCCACTTCCATCTCTTCTGGCCCTTGTTTGAATGCACACAAGAAGAATAAAGCAGCAGGTTCAATTTTAAAAAGAAAAATTTAAGGTTTTTTTGGTTTTTTTGTTTTTTTGTTTTTTTTTTAACAAGATTATGCTGTGGAAGCTCCAAGGAGAGAATTTTAATTAAATATTTTAATACATAAATGGAATGCTGGTATGACCAACAACCCATCAGCTGCAGACAGGGCCAGAGTTCAAACATCTTGTCAGGATCCCCAAAAACATGAAAATTGAGATCATACCAACAGGCAGGTCTTGGGGCTCTGTTTTCCAGAGGTTAAGCAGCTTCCCAATTGCTGCACCAGCACTCCTCTTCCCAGCTCGGGTGTAAACGTGCCAGGAAAGGTTCCCACCCCTTAGGGATGGTGGGCTGTCCTCTTTTTGGTGAAGAAATGCTTTGTGGGGTGCAGGACAGCAGTGCTCCTTTACAGCTGTGAGCCAACATCTGAGAAAACTCCTCATCCCTCTGGATTCATCCTGTTCCACGTGCTGCAGAGGCACTCTTGATGCTTCTAGCAGGTACCTCTGTATCTGCCTGGAAAAATATCAGAAGAAAACAGAGGATATGGCCCCAGCTATTAAGCTCAGAGAAGATATAACACTGTGAGTCCCAAAAAAACTAAAATCAGTAAAACCTTAGAAAATAAAACCAAACCCCCACCCAAATAAATAAAACCCACCAGCTGGCTTTTATTTCCAAGGAAAAAAAAAATTCCTAAAAAAGATTTCCAAGGAAACAAGCCTGGCTGGTAACATTCCTAAGACCAAAGCACCAAGCACTGCACAGCACAATGCTGAAACAATAAAGGGTTGTGTGGGATGAAAATCTCTCAGATTTGAAGGTTTTCAATTCTTTGGGAAGCAGTTTCTGCCCTGGAGACAAAAAGCCCTCAGTAGGAACACCACTGCTTGGATGCCTGGGATGGGATTGTTCACGGGGCTCCTCAGCTGGACCAGGCACAGAAGATGCAAACTGAGGTGTCTAAATCCTTCCCACAGGAAGTTTAAATTCAAGAGTTACCCAAAATTCCTTGCTCTTTGTGTAATGCCACTTCATGATTTTAGTTGATATAAGTACCTTTTAGGTAAAAGAAAATAACAAAAAAGATCAAGTTTTACGTTTGTAGAACAAAAATTAACATGGAAAATAAACAGAATAAAACTTTCCTGAACATACCTGGATGACATTCAACAACTTTGTGTTTCCTACATTCATTTGATCTTCTTTCCCCAGAGTTTTTGAACTAGTTTTTTCCAATCCCTGGCTAAAATTGGTCATACAAGATGTACAAGAACTTAAGAGCTATCATCACTAACGGCCTCAAGTTGTGCCAGGGGAAGTTTAGGTTGGATATTAGGGAAAAATTCTTAATGGAAAGGGACATCGAGCACTGGAACAGGCTGCTCAGGGCAGTGGTGGAGTCACCATCCCTGGAAGGGTTCAGAAAACACGTGGATGTGACACCTGAAGTTGAGTGGTGAACATGGTGGTGGTGCTGCACTGATGCTTGGACTCCAAAGCTCTTCTCCAACCTAAATTCCACAATTCTGTGACTCAGATGGCTCCCAGTTTGTCAGCCTGACTTGTGAAGGTGACACAACCCAGCCCACCACATCCAGAGCCACCCCACGAAGCTGTCAGCCCACACAAATCACGTCTCCAGCCACTTGCTGCTGCATCACACCCTTCTCCCCCAGTTTTCCCAAGAGCAGCTTGATGGCTGAGGAGATAAAAGTGGATGTGTGATGGGAAAGAGTGAAAATACCCACAGGAACTCATCTTTTTTCTGCTCTCATATGGGAGGAAAAAAGAAAGCACCATCAAGTCCCCAGGAAGTGTGATTTGTCCAACTGTGTGCTGCCTGACAAGAGGCACAAGCAGAGCAATTCCAGCAGGTCCTGGATGCCACAAAATAAGAAAAAATTGTACAACAGGGGACTGATCAAAGCCTGTAGTGGTCTGAACACTGCTCACCTGACAGCAGATGAATGAGCCTGGACAGAACCTCATTTAAAGAATGAAAACAGGACACAGGGTAGACACCAATAATCTATTTTTACAGGTAAGCAGTGAAAGATGTAGCAATTTTGGAAAAATCCCATGGAAACACAGTCCCCAAGGAAATGCAATCTCCCACTTCACAAACAAGACGTTGCTCTCCAAACTGAAATTATTCCCTGATGGTGTCAACATCAAATCTCCAAGATGGCTTGTCGAGAATGAAGATTTAAATTATCAAAGCTAATTGATAATTTAATTTCTATCAAAGCCCAATTTTCATTTCAAATTCTAGTTTTAATTTCCATCAATGCCAAACACCTGTAATCTGGGCTCCAGAACGCAACAGCAGAAGACCCAGCAAAACCCACGGCAGTCTGTCTTTTAAAATCACACTGAATTTTTGAGACAGAGCTAAAAAAAAAATGGATTTCCACAGAAAAGACAAAATTTTCCTACTTGACGACTGGTTAGAACCAAAATGTTGTAATATCCCGGTAAGAAAACAAAAATGCAACATCATTTCTTTAGGGCACCGGAGAAATGTTGCCCACAATTCCAGGAGGGAAGGAAAATCAATTATCTGAAAGTTAATTTATCTACTTTCCAATATATTTGGTGTGTTTGAGCCTGCAGCAATTAAAAAAAATCTCAGTCTGGTTATTCCTTTCAGAGCTCAGCTTCAAGCCACACCTGCAGCTCAGAAGGAAGGAGGAGCCCAGAGCTCACCCTACAGCTGGCTCCTCAAATGGGTGCCACATGAGCCACCTGCATTTTTCAGTCCACAAAATTCCAGCAAGAGCCAGCACCAGTGCACTCCCAGAGAGGAGTATTTCCAAGAGAACAAAACCCACAACATAAGCAGCACAAAGGAGAACAAATAAACAATTGTAGGAGCATGTTAAAAAAAAGAAAAAGCTGAGCCAACTTTTTTAACACAATTCCAGCAATGTGAACAGGAAGAAAACAAGGGCACGCTGTGCAGCAGTACAATGCAAACCCAGAGCAAGGGCTTCAGCTTCAGCAATTTGTATTCACAGCACCAACTTTTGGGAGGGGGGTTGAGATGACAGCTCCCCACATCTGTAAACTGAGGGTCTAGAGAAGCAGTGAGAAAATGGAGCAGCAAAAATGTAAGGGGCTGTCCCAGCTGCTTCTGACAACCTTCATCCATTGCATCCACACAGAACCTGACACTGCCACAGTCACTTCAGAGTCCAGCACAGGGGTTCAGAGGGATGTTTTATCCAGGTCACAGCCATGGAAATTCTCAGCCTGCTGGCTCTTCATCCATCCTCTCTGCAAACAGACCTTCTCCTTCATTTCCTGCTGAAGGAAACACACCCAGACATGACAGGAGCTGTTAGTGCACAGCCAGGACAGGACACTCACTCACCTGAACAAAAGAAAGGGTTTGTGGTTATTCCTATGTGCTCTTCTATCTGACAAGATGACACTCAAACAAGCCAAGCCATTTCCAAAGAAATTATATTCATTCATTCCCAGAATCCTAAATCAGAGCTGACTCAAAGCCAGCCTGCCAAAGCTCAAGAAACAAGAGCTGTTTCCCTGAACAGAAATGTTTAATGAATGCTATTCAGCGTTTTACTCTGCCAGTTTCATTATAGCTGTGCATTTCCTCACACATTTTCATCTTCTCCTTTTAAATAGTCAAATGTTCCTTGCCAAAAGACACAACTGTCTGGCTGGCTTGCTCAAACAGAAGTGACACACACTTCAGCAGAAAACCAAGGGGAAAAACCCCTTCTGAGGGACAGTATTCCTGAAACCAAAAGATGCTCACCACTGGCTGTTCCCAATTCTTAAGCCCCATCTTGCCTCACCTGACATTGCAAAGAATCAGAAGGTTCTGGACAGCAGGAAGGGTGGAATTCTCATTCTGTCCCGTCACCAGGTGCCTGTCCAGCACCACATGGACAGCATCTGGGCTGCTGGCTGAACACAGGAGGGAAAACACAGGGATTGCATCAGAGGACACAAGTTCAGTGCCAGAATCACACCACTGATAAACCCAACACAACACAGAACTGTTTTGGCCAGACAGATTTGCTGGGTGCTGATCTATTAACCCCAGCAGAGAGGGGCAGTCTCAAGCCTCTCATCCTGAAACAATTTCCCTAGGAAATACTTTTCTGAAAGGACAGGACTGGGTCCTTGATTCAATTCATTTAATTACCGGTGGGTAAAGCACACCTATCAGATTTTCATAATAAAAAACTCAAAGCATGTATTTGAAAGTTACAATTACCTCACAATACAACATAAACTCTTCTTATGCCAGACATGAGCTGTGATCACCACGCTACAAAAATCAGATACTCCTTTTCTGGCTAATTACAACACCCCAGCATGCTCAGATCTACAGCAACTGCTCAGCACCCCAAAGAGAATTTTGAAGTTACCTCATTCCAGACAGACTCCCAGACTGGTTTGGGCTGGAAGGGATCCTAAAGCTCATCCAATCCCATCCCCCTGCCACAGGCAGGGACATCCTCCACTATCCCAGGCTGCTCCAAGCCCTGTCCAACCTGGCCTTGCAAAAGACCAGTAACATACAAATGAGGGAATGGGATGAGAGACCCTGCCAGAGCCCTGCTCAGCTGGGCACAAGGGGCACACAAACACCCATTTCCCAAAGGAGACACCAAGGGCCCATCCCAGACACCAGGCATGGCTCACCACTGAATGTAGCTCCAGAATCCTTCACAAAATCCTCCACAATAATGGACAAACTGGCAAAATTTGGCTGCCTCACCAGCTCGTACACAGAGGGCTGAAACAGATCAAAAGGAAATTAATTTGGCTCATTTTCTTTCTAGCTTCTTTTTTTACAGAAAAAGTCAAGAAAAACCAACATTTCCAGTATTTCCCTGGAATTTATATTTCTGTTCCCTCTACTATTCTCCCAGCCAAATGACCACAAGGAGCTTTGATGGATTTTGTGTAGGGAACAAACTGGAAACTCTCAAGTGAGTGAAGTAAAGAGGAAAAAAACACCACCGAACAATTTCTGCAGGTGTGGTTAACTCCAGAAAGGCACAGACCTGTCTGTCCACGGCACACAAATATCTGGACACAGATGCTGTGCCACCTGCAGAGTCCAAAACCAGTAATCCATGTTGGGATGGATATGGGAAACAGCTTACAACTTTCTTTCACAGCAGAAAATTTAGGAGCACTTGGTGTTTTTATATGCAAAAGGAAGGAATTTAATTTTATAGTTCCCACAGCAACCACAGCTAGGGCACAACATGATTTAAAATATTTCATCATGGACTATAACAATCCAGATAGAGCCATAAATAATCCTTAACTCTAACAGAAGCACATGAGAACACTAATAGCTTTTGAAAAGCCCCCAAACAGCAAAAATCAGGTAAAAGCTTGACTTACCCCTGTCAGGCTGTATCCCTGGAAAACCCAGGATTTATCCTCATTGGTGGCACAACACAAAGCTGCCACTCCCTGTCCCACAGCACAGATAGGCTCTAGGAAAGAATCAAAGCATCTTTGTGAGCATCTCCAAATACTTATAACACAGGTGAGTGTGGTGAGCCTCATGCTGCCCTCCTGCAGTGAAGTTATACTGCACTGATAATGTTCTTTTAGGTTGCAGGGGCTTTCCTGCACACTGCAGTAGCATTATTATTGTTGATAATAAGAATTACTACAATTATTTTGTTATTATTACAGTAAGAGGAAGAACAAGAATTGCAGCTTTTAACTCCAAGTCCGGAGACAAATTTTGAGACACAAATGCTCAAATGTGGAGCACACCCCAAGTCTTGATTAAGTGCAGCCTTAAAGACGACCCTGGGACATTCCACATTTCCAAAAGCCTGGCTCTGAGCCCTGAATGCTGCTGGTTTGGACAGAGCTGTTTCCATATCACTGTAAGGCAGCAAATCCTTCTTCTGAGACAAGCTTTGAAAAGCTATTGGCTTGCTCTTAAAGATACTTTAAGAACTCTTTTTCCTTTTCAAGGCTCCCTTTTTCCTATTTAAGACACGTTAGGACACTTTTTTTTTCCTTTTAAGACATTTTAGGACTTTTTTTTCCCTTCTAGGTCTCCCTTTCCTTTTTTAAAGCCCCATGAAGACACTTGTTTCCTCCGTTGAGGACACCTTTTTCCTTCCCAGTTCTGAATGCCCTTTAGCCATGCAAACACTGTGAAGTCTCTGGAAGGCAGCTGTCCTGCAGAGGCAGCACAGGAGCCCTGTTTCATTCACCCAGCCCCCCGAGGATGTTCACCTACTGCTCTCAGTGCTGAAGTGCTGCAGGATCTTGGCCAGGTACCCGCTGTTGGCCAGGTCAGTCACGGCCCCGGGGCAGTTTGGGATCAGCAGGGCGTGGTACCGAGCCCCTGGGTGGGAGGAAAGCAGGAACTGATTGTAGGCCAGGTAAAAAACCAAAAAAAGCCTGACCATAAATCCACTCCACGTTTGGAGAAAAAAAAAAAAAAAAAAGGATAAACCCACATAAATCAGTTAAAAATTACCGAAAGAAACTAAGAGAGCTACACAGAAGACAGAAAAAGCTCCTTCTTAGGACAAGGGACAGACATTTTTAACGAGCCCTGATGACCTAAGCAAAACTTACAACTGTTCTGTCTGCTGGCTCCGGGTCAAAAATACTCTATTTTTTTATATAGTATAAGCAAAATACTTGTTTTTAACAAGTAACAATGCAGTGTGTGCTTATATACAACTCAGACATTATATATGTATACTGCATATACATTAAAAGAGAATGACCACTCCAACACAAATAACAAAACTGCAAAGCACTTGCCAAGACCTCCTCTTAAATAAAAAGCAAACCAACAACTGCGGCTGCCACGGTTTTCTCTTGGAACACAACTTTCCTGCTGTTTTCTGTGCTGCTCTTCCCTAAGCAGGCCCTGTTTCCCTGACAGTGGAGGTGACAGTGGCCCGTGGTGACACCCTTACCATCAATGGACTCCAGCTTGGCGGGGTTGGCGTAGGATTTCATGCGGAAGTCCTGGATCCAGCGTGTGTTGCCCTCGTTGACATCCACAAAATCAATGGGCTTCCCCTGGGGGATAAGACGGTTCACACACCCTGGTCAGGATCACTGCACGAGCATCCATGACACTTCCTGAAGGTGGGATTTTGAGATGCTTTCAGCTCTCAAAAAACCGAAGTTTTCCATTTTTCCCACTGAATTAGTGCCAGTAGTTTTCCCTCCACTCTTTGTGGGAACAGATGCTGGACACAGAAGTCCAAATCCATGCTATAGCAAGGCTGCAGTCACTCCCGTATTAAAAAAACAGAATTAAACAGGTCCCTTAATGTCTACGGCCAATTAAACACCTCTGAGTATACTTATAGTACAATTATCTCATGACAACTGAGATATCAATTGGTTTCAGGCTGAAGTCACAGTATTTGTCCACCTTCACTCACCCCAGGAGTTGCCACTTGCAGGTTAAATGCAGAGCTGGCCAGAGTAAAGCAGTGAAGGAACGACTGGGCTGAAACACCTGGAAAACAGATTCCAACACCTTAGGGAAACAACAGTGATAGTCTAATGCAGGTCACACTTTATCCAGCAAAGTACACCAGCTTGGGTGTTTGCTCATCTTGAAAGCTCTAGATAACTTCAGAGGATTACTTTGTTATGACTTAATGATTTTAAGACATCACAAAAAGCCTTCATTACAGCTGAACTGTGTACTGAGGAACAGAATCTTGGAATGATTTGTGTTGGGAGGGACCTTAAAGCCCATCCCGTACCAACCCCTCGCCATGGGCAGGGACACCCTCCACTATCCCAGATTGCTCCAAGCCCGGTCCAAAATGGCCTTGAACACTTCCAGAGATGGAGCAGCCACAGCTTCCCCGAGCAACCTGTGCCAGGGCCGCAGCACCCTCACAGGAAAAGATTCTTTCCCCTAACACCCAATCTGAGCCGAGCCTCCTTCCCCTCAAAGCCACTAAAGCCACAGGCAGAGGAGCCAACCAGCCCAGCTGCACATGCAGGCCACAGCTGCAGTGCGGATGAGCGCGTAGGGAAAACCGGCGCAGCTGTGCAGGGAGGGCACACGTGGGGCCGCCCAGCCCGGCCGCAGCGTGACCCACCCGCGGGACGGGCACACTGCCGGGGCTGCGGGGCGGCCACACCGGGACACGCCGCCGCAGCCACACCGGGGACACCCCCGGCGGCACCGCCCCGCCCCGCCCCGCCCGCCGCGGCGCTGGGGCACCCGCNGCAGGAGGGCTTGGCCAGCCGGTCCGACATGGCGGGGCCGGGCCGGGGCCCGCGGGCAGCGGCCGCGCCTCGTGCGGCCGCGCGTGCGCAGTGCTGAGGGGCGGGGGGCAGCGCGCGGGCTCCTGAGGGAGGCGGGAAAGCGCGGGAAGCGCTGAGGGGGCGCTGGCGCCGCCCGGCCCTTCACAGCCCTCGGGTGTCCCGGGAATCCCGTAGTGCCGCGTCCCGTCGGCAGCTGTCGTCCTTTCCTTATTTCCCCGCGTTTGTAAACCTCGCTGTTCAATTTCTGGATTTGCATCTGTCGTCCCTGTGTGAATTTAATAGGTTTATCTCTTGCTGGCTGCTGGTGTGTTACAGACGCAATGCCGTTATAAAAAGAGAGATGTAAAATAAAGACAGTACAATTCTGCTATTTGCTTTATTTGTTTATTTGAAGGGGCTTATTTTTTAGCCTGGTTTCTTAAAGGAAATGTAGTTTATGCCACCTTGTCTGTCTCTTCAATCGTGTGTCTCCTGAATCCGCAGGCTGGTTAATCTGGATGTTCCTTACTGCTCCAGATTAGATACCATAAAATGATTTTTAAAAAGGAAAAAAAGCATCTCATTCAGTTTTGCTGTTGTGTGGGGTACTTTGGGACTTAGTGCCACTCCAGCAGCCTAAGCCTTTCTACCACAGAGCATCACATTTACGGTCCTTATTCTCTGCTTGTGACTCCAGTGCTTTTAAAAAAACCACAAAGGACAGTGCTGTCCCAAACCCTGCGCCATCAGTTCTCCCCATCCTCCCTATCTGCCCCAGGCATGTGCAATTCCACACACCCTCACTGGGGCCAGAGGTCAGGCCCCCATCCATCCCAGGCTCTCATCTCCAGCATTCCCACTCAGAAATAGAAAATAGAAACTTATTTGATCTCCTGCTCCTGTCAAGACAAAGTAAAACTCGAGTCCCCAGCTGTGTTTCTGCAGCAAAGCCCTCAGCTGATTACAATTTTGCAGCTGAAGGATGCCCTTTTTCCTGACCCTGTGGAATTTACTGGATTTTTTCTTCCCAGTTCTTAAGAAATTAATTTCCAAAAGCCTGCAGGCTTCTGTCGGGACCCTGATTGGAACTGGTGTAATACGACATCAACCCTGTGCAGTGACACGTGCTGCCAAAACCCTCCTCCCCTCCAAAAGCCTGGAGGGAATCTGTGCACATTACCCAGTGCTCAGGGGATGGTTTGTTTGGGAGGTATTCCCAGGCCATCTTAGAAACAAAACCAGAAAATCAGCAGGAGAAATTTAGCAGGAGAAAGGCCGCAGCAAAGAACTGGGGGTGAAGGCTGGAGATGAGCCTGCAGGATTGGGAATCTCTTGGATTGGAAATGTTTCCCCTGTGTCTCTGGGTAAATCTACAATTCAATTTAGTTCCTATCTGGGAATAACAATAATGATCCTGTGCCTGCTTTCCCTGGGCAGGCTGGAGTTTATGTGGGGCAGGAACTGCCTTTTCTCACAGTTCTCAGTGGGCTCACTAATCCTAGAAAACATTGAGCCTTCAGGAAACACAGACATAGAATCCCGGAATCATAGACTGGTTTGGGTTGGAAGGGGACTTCAAGCTCACCTCATTCCACCCCTGCCATGGGCAGGGACACCTTCCACTATCCCAGGTTGCTCCAAGGCCCATCCACCCTGGCCTTGGACGTGTCCAGGGATGGGGCAGCCACAGCTTTCTCCAGACAAACTCCAGAGGAAGCACAGCAGGTTCCACTCGCACCCCCAGGTCCACGAAGATGCTCACGGGAGGAATTATACAATCTCTCTATGTGTGTGTATATATATCTACATATAGTTTATTTCTCACAATCCTGGTAAGAGTTACAGGTGTATTTGGGAATCATTTACAGTTTCACAGCATATGGAGTGGCCATACAGCTTGTGATGTGAGTAACATACAGTGTGTAGAGAGCACACGATTCCGACCCATCCACCCACCACTCACACAATGGGTTTCCAAAGCTAATACTAGATTCAGCTACGGAGAAAGCCTGGAAAATGTCAGGGTACAGCGTTGGGTGTCGTACAACACTGTCAGTCACAATGGGACAAGCTAAACTACTTTAAATTTTCAATCTAGTATTTCTAGTCTACCTGCATTATTGCATTTATACGCTTTTTTTGTTTTCAAAGTCAAAGTAAATAGAATACTATATGGGAAAGGAAAAAATTCTTGACTATTTTAGGATTTGAGCTGCAGCCCATACAAAGTGTCCATAGAAGCATAGACAAGATTATAAATTCAACAAGGTATAAATTAGCTGGATAGCTTTGTGTGTAGGTAGGTGTCCATTTCCCTCCAGGAAATGTGTCTAGCAGCATATTATTTCTGAGAGCAAAAAAAAAAAAACAACCCCAAACCTGTATGTTGAACACAGGTAAAGATGTGTAAGTGACAAGCAGGTCTGGTCGTACAGGGAAGAAATCAAGGTGTCACTTGGAAAATTCCTATCCTTTGGAAAACACACTCAGGAGCTGACTCAAAACCCACTGACGTCGTTGGAAAGGTGCCTGAAGTTTCCAAAGGAACAGCAGGCATTTCAGTCTGACTTCCAAGGGCTTTGGATCAGTCCCTGGAGAAGTAACAGAATCCAAACAAACCAAAAACAAAATAAAAATCCCCTGTAATCTGACCTTCAAGTTCCCTTCCTACAATTTTAGTTCCTCCAGAAACTTATAGCCAACCTGCACCTACCACTGGAAGAGAGTTGGTTTCCCGGGGAGGTGAAACTGCAACTTTTAAAGGCTTCAGTTGAAACAGTCCTGGGAAAAGGCACCAGGGTAATGAAGGGCTGCTCAAAACTCAGTAAAGCCAAATTATTCCCTTGTTGGTTGGTTGGCTGGTTTTCAACCAAACAAAATTTTGTGGCACCCTTGTTCTCATCAGCTTGCCCTAGAAGCTAGGCTGCCTGAAGCAGCCGTGGCAAAACCAGGGATACAATGCAGGACTCAACTGTTGCAAAGGTGATTAAAGATTCCTCTTGTCCTGGTGGGAGCTTTGGTGCTGCAGCATCATCACACAGACAGAAAGAACCTGTACATTCATGTTTGTGATGCTGCGCTGGGGCTGAGAAATGGGAAAGTGATGGAACTGTTTGAGAATTGCAAACTGGGAACAACCAGAAGAGAAAGGGGAACAGCCAGTCCAAAGCCTATTTAACCCAAGTTATGCTTTTCTGTTGAAAAAAATCTATTTAACTTGAAGAGAATCAAAGAGCAGAGGGCACAAGTCCCGGAATACTGCATATCCAAGCACACACTGTCCAGAGGAGGGAGCAGAGCTGTAGCACAAGGTAGATCCAAAGTCATGAATGTGAAAAGCCAAAGGCACTGATCTCTCACAGGATTTTGAGGCCTATCATGGCCAATTGAATGAAACGTGAATTTTTAGAGGCCCAGAAGTCTCACAGTTGTCTATCATCCAATGACACTGGATCAGCTCATTCAGATGAGACAATCCTTGCACTTCCTGCACCCTCACCCCTGGCACAGCAGCTGATCCTTCCAGGCCAGCAGAAGTACATGTCCTCGACTTCAAAACTTTTTTCCCTGTTTTTGGTGCTCCAGAGGGCTGAGAGAGCTCTGGCTGCAGCCAAGTGCAGTGTGTGCTCACACCACGTCAGCCCCTCTCTAGCAACCAGAGCACCTCACACCTGACTGACAGGGAAGGACAAGAACAGGACCTTCCTGGGATTTGTCATTCATTACAAATCCTGTGGCAGACAAGCACTCAGTCTCTTGCAGACTTAGACCCTCAAAGGTGAGGGCAGATAAAAGCTTCACACATTCCCTGCTGCGACACACAGTCTGGGGGTCGAGCACTGCCTGTATTTTTGGGGGACCACCCAAAACCTGCCTTAGCCAACCCAAAATCTGCCCCAGCCTTGGGCCATGGAGAGGTCACATCAGCAGAGCCGCCTGGGAAGAAAGTAGGGCAAGGAAAGGGAATACAGTGCAGTGGCCAAAGAAGGAGGAAAGAACAAGCAATGAATCAGAACACCAGAAACCAGTGGAACCCCGTAGTTTGTTGCAGCTGAAGATCTGGTGTGAACAGTCATCCCAGGAATTAGGGAATTTAAAAGGAAAGCAGGTTACAAGGCTGGACTCATGGTCTCAAAAAGAAGAGGAAAAAGTCATCATAGACCCACGTTATTCAGTGGATTAAACCCCCAAGGATTGCTGGACGGGAGCACAGGCTCCAAGGCTTTTTGGGGCTGTCAGTCGAGTGTCAGTCATAAGACCCAAAATGTGCCAACAGATCCTCAGCATCAGCAGATTTCTCCCCAAAAGACTAAAGGGCCAAATACCTCCAGTGTAAACAGCAGGAAAGATTCCCAATTCCAATGTCCCGCAGTGAGAATTTACCGAAATACACAACTGTTATGCTCAAGATCAAAGGCAATTCCTCTTCATGGTGGGAAGTGCCAAACCTGTGCAGCAGAACTGCAGCCAGCTCATGAACATGATGTGATGCTCCATCCTGCCCCTGTGGACCTCTCCCAGCTTCGTGGTGAAGGGAATGACACCACAGCAAGGCCTGGGAAGGGAATCAGCATTCCTGCTCCAGCATGAAGGATGGACCAGGAGGATGGAAATGTGAGCAGGCTGCATTTGCAGTCCTTATCATAGCAAAGGACATGAAAAGAGAGCACAGCCCCTCCTAATGTCCTGGCAATTCCCCTTTATCACGCAAAGTTGGTTGTAGAAAACTTCAGGTTTTTTTCTAACCCTTTAACATTGCACAGAGCCAGCAGGAATTCATCTGGAAAAGGCAATTAGTGGAGGTTAATTTGCATGGCACCAGAGCTTGTCATTTTTGCCTTTTTCTGAGGAAAAAGAAGGGGGAAGAGGATATAAAAGTTAGCATGTCCTTACCAAAGCTATTAAGATAATTAAATAGTGCTTTTTCTCTCCACTTCTCTGCTCTGTTCCATGCACCCTCTCAGAATCTTCGCCAGCTTGAAGCTTTCCATGGAGCTGATTGAAATTCCAAGAATTTCACCTTTCAAACATATTTTTTCATTGCCTTCCTTTTTTGGTTTATTTCTCAAAGAATCATTTTCCTCTCCAATCTTCAGCACTGTTATTTTCGACCAATTCTAAGAATAGTTAGAAGGCTGCTGAATTCTAAACCCCAGTAGCATTTCCAGGAAAAGCAGGGAATATTTTAAGGCATAAATCATCTCTCACCAGCTCCAGGGGTTTTTGGTTGCACTGTTGCTGTTCATACACAAATCCTGATGCCAGTATAAGCAGGGCTGCCTTGGAGAAGAGACTTCCCTTACGCTCAGCCTAAGGAACGTTTGTGTCAATTTAAAAATAAATGTGTAATTGAGATGATTTTATGATGACCTGCGATCATATCCCTGGTGCCAACAAGAACTCAAAGGCCAGAGCATGGTGAAGCCAATGGAAATATTCCCCTTCTTTTCAGTATTCTATGGATCGGCCTTCAAACTTTAGTCCATCAGACAAAAATGGATGTTTAATTTATCACCCAGCCCAGGGGAACTAAGAAATGCTTCAGGGCAAGTGATTGTTGAGTGCTTTAAGTGAGCCCCAGGCAAGCAGCACCTGCAGGAATGCTTTCTTACCCTCCCAAAAATGCTGCTGCATTATCCCCTGGCTGCCAGATTTGTTTTTATCCTGCTGCAGCACTGTTAGGAATAACAGGACTTATCTACAGGGTATTAAATCAGTAGGAAGAGGAAGCAGAAGCATAATCCATTTCATCTCTCTTAAAATAGAAGCAGCAAAAACCTTCTACTGAGTTGTCCAAGACAGCAAAATGACATCTTTATATTCAACTAAAATTTATGATTCCCTAAAAAGATTGAGATCGGGTGCAGTGATTCAATCGAGAGTTTTGGTGATAAGCTGAAAGGTCTGAAACCAGTTTTGCCAATATTTAATTTATCGACTTGATCAAAAGAGTAAACTAGCAATCTAGATCTCTTCAAACCCCAAGCACAGACTCTGATTAGTTTTAAGTGTTAATTCGCTCTCCCCACGGAGATGTCACTGGAAGGACTTCATACCACAAAAACCACACACAAGAAGGACATCAAGCAAATAACGGCGTGTGCTCAGTACGAGAAAAAGACAACTATTTATTTAGCACAGCGAGGTCAGTCATTTAAGCCTTCTGCTTGGACAGATTTGGGGCTGAGAGAGGGGGATTTGCTCCCTCGGCCTGGAGCTCGCTGGACATTTTTGGCTCAGTACGAAAGCACTGCACAGCCTGGCACAGTAAGGCAGGACAGGAGGTGTTTGCAAGTCAGGGCTGCGGCGCGCTGTGGCATCTACGCTGGATCTGCCCGGCTCAACACTAGACCCACACTTGGAAAAGCACTACAGCACAGTCCAGGAGAGTCTAAAAGTGCCTCCTTTTAAAATGCAAAGAGCCCACACGACTACCCAGTGGGGGGAAGCAGGGGCTCAGGGCTCCGAGCACACCACACACTCAGCACTTCACCAGCCAAACATTCCTTGCGCTGAGGAGAAACCACGACTGGAAAGGAATTCAGGAGCTGCATGGCATGGTGGGAATGGCACAGAAAAGACATCACGGACACTTGGTTTGAATGCAGGGAACAAAGGAAGGGGCATCTCCAGCTTGGATTCTCTCCCCCTCCCAGACTGCAGTAATACAACACAAAGGTTTGTACACACACACACACAGAGGATGTGCTTCAAGGCACACACACACACACAGACACAGACGAGTGTTTTCCAAACCAAACTGCCAAAGAGGTGGGTTCCAGGTGTTGAACCTGGACAGCAGACTGTTAAGTGATCACTGGAAGTGGAAAATCCCTTGGGAACAGGACAGACCACGTTCAAAAATCCCTTACAGACAAGACATACCAGGTTTGCGGTGTAGGGAGGGCTTGAATGAACAATGTGCCCTGATGAGGAGCTGCAGCCCCATCACCACCTCTGTGGTGTTTCTGGATGAAATTGGTGGCCTTGCATCTGAGTGCTCTAAGGGCAGGCGGGGTTTGGAAATGGAGAAAAGGTTAAGGCCATTGGCTGACGACTGTTTTTCCCCTCTTCTGTTGCCAAAGGTGAAGACAAGGAAATAAAAACATTTTAGGAAGTAAAACTGGAGACTCGAGTGAGGCAGGTGCTTCACTTTCCTCCCCCGATCTATCTATGCTGGTCAGGGCAGAATAGATAGATGTTGTGGCTAATGTCACACACTGCTAAAAACAATCCTAGGCCAGAGCTGAGAGGGAGGGAAGGGGACAGGAAAGGTAGGGACATCTCTTGAAAACAGAAGTCACTGTCTGAAAATCACTATCCTACTTGGCAAAACATGAACCAGAGCAGGAGGGGGTGACTTCCCTTCCTTCCGAGCAACACAAGCATAACTCCCCGTGAAAATTTTCCTGCAAAGTTGTGCTTCAGAAATCTGAGGGCAGAGGAGGACCCTTCTGCTTCTAACCCTTCCCCAGGCTGTAAGTGACACACTGCTGCTGGGAGACACATCCACAGCTCATGCCAAGTGCTTTAGGCTACCAGGATCTTACCTGGAGCTGTAGCCCTGCTTTCCAAAACTCCTGTGAGCCCAACACGCCTGCTCCTGTTTCTGTGCTGGCAAAGGCGGAGGCATCAACCTCCAACTGCACCAGGACATGGTGTCTGGTATTCCCAGAGGCCATACACCTTTGGGAATATTTTCTGAGCTCACCATAGGAGTAGCCATGCATTTCAAGACCGTGTGCATTCAGCAGGTCAGATTTAGAGGTAAGTAAGACAGACATGAGCCAAGAGAAGAATTGCCAGGTCAGGTTATACCCCCTCACCGTCCTGTGTGCCAGAGGCAGACACTGCATAGGCAGCACCTGAGGAATACATGCCTCCCTCTATCCCTGCAGCCCCTGAATTCATCCCTCCATCCATCTCAGTTAAAGGTGCACAACAGGCTCTGTAACAGAACTCACCCCACTGTGTCACTGCCTCTTTCTACTCATCACTCCTGCCCCTGCCCATGGGCTGTGGCCGCTGCCAAGCTCCCATTGGACCTCGTCTCATCTCATCTCTGACCCAACTTAAACCCAAAATGTAAGGGGTTTTTATAACACTCTGTTTTGCAGCAGCCAAGAGAAGCCTAATGGAAGCTTTCAGAGGCAGATCTCCTCACCTCTTGCTGTTTAGTGCTGAGCATCGATCAAAGCACTAAACACCCTCTCTCCTCCCCCTCACAAGGTCTGGCATTAGAGCCAAGGTACTCACCCATGAAATCAGGCAGCTCCCAAGGGCTGGGAATTTGTTTCCATTTCTAAAGTGTGGACAAGTTACAAATCCCTGCTACTACTGTCACAAGAGGGAGGTAAGAAATCCACCCAGGACATACTCCAGTGCCCTTGAAAGGGGTTTCCCTGGTACAAAGCAGGTAGATCAGTGTTACTCTCATGGGGTCCCAGGTCCTCTCTGCCCCTAACACCAGTTCATGTCTCCCCCTTTTCCTGTCTTCCCATATGCTGAGAGACCACAGCCTTCAATGGGGAAAAAAATCCAGTGAAAGGCCTTATCCAAAGCTCCCAAAAAATGAACACAAATAGTCCAGCCAACCTCGAGGGAGCTTGGACTGAAATGAGACCACAGCACCCTGCAAAGCCCAGCCTAACTTTAGGAAATACTAGATCCAAAACAAAGTCTCTCTATCCCAAACGCTGCCCACGTGACCCTGGTGAGCCCTGGGATCCTGAAGGCTGCAATGGGACTTCTCTGGGCCACAGCACAGCCCCTCTGGTCACTGCCCAACTGGCAGCTCAGCCAGGAGAGTGACCTGATGAGATGTCCCAGGCTCACACTCGGCTCTGCCACGCTGCAGCCTCCACTTGCAGCCACCCTGGTTCCTCCGGAGCACTTCCCAGGCGGGTGTTCCAAGGTGGGATGATGAGCAGCAGATACACAGACACCGATTAGGGATCGCTCGTGGCTGTTGGGTCAGGGAGCTGCCTCTTCCCTGCCAGCACCCTTGCACTTCCCTTGTCCCAGGGGGGCTGAAAAAACACCCCCAAGCCCAGCATCACAGGCGAGCTGGGCCTTAGCACTCCCCTTCCATCTTCTTTACCACAGCCCAAGTTAAAAGAGAACCAAACAGAAACCAAAACACAAATTGGGACTCCAAATGGGACGTAGAACACTTTGGACTTGAAAACGGGACTGCAAGGGTGGGAGGGGGTTAGTTCCCAGGGAGGACAGCAGGGGAGGGGAGGGGACACCGTCATTTACACCGATCAGGAGAAGCTGTAATCTATACACAGTGGTATAAGCCAAGATATATTACATGAAAGAACACACTGAGTGCATGGAGTTACCCACAGCGGGTCAGACTGGCACAGTTGTCTTGAACAAGACCCTGGAGTTGCAGTTGGTGTTTGTTGTTGACCTATCTAGCTCGCTCTCTATATATATAGCTATGTATAGAATTTCTCTGCATGCATTTGTCTCAAAAGGAGCTGTACAGCTGGGCTGGGTTTCTCATCCCCACCCCGTCTCGGTCTTCATTTTTTCCGGGCTAGGAATGCCACTCCCACAATCACAGCCAGCGCAGCCACCGCCACTCCTCCGACGATGATCAAGGGCTTCATGTTGTCGAAGAAGCTGCCCGGTGACTCCTCGGAGCTGTTTCCCTTGTGGTCAGAGTCAGGGGACTGGCCGCTGGCCTCCTGCGTCTCCGTGGCGGCGGGGCTGGGTTTCAGGTTGCTGTGGTTGTTGGCGATGGCGGCGTCGCTGCCTGCCTTCTTGGTGGCTGTGGCAGGAGCAGGCTGCTCCTTGGGGGCCTCCTTCTTGTCTGCATTCGTGGCAGGCCCAGGGTTGGGTTTTTCCGGCTTCCCGGAGCTGGCGGCCTTGGCGTCGGGTTTGTTTCCGCTTCGGACGTTGCCTTTGGAATCCATCCTAGGGGTGCTGTGGGCAGTGACTGGATACACGGGGCTATCCCAGCTCTTCTCCCTCGCCTGGCTGCTGCAGGAAGCAGAGGAGCTCAAAGCCTGGGAGCAGTTGTCTTGGGATGCTTGTTATGCTGGCAGTGTCCTATCTGGGCATGGTACAGCACCTGGAGGGGGAAGCAGAGCAAGGAGAGGTGAGTGACAGGGCAGAGCAAGCCAGTGTTGCTCTGCCTGGAGGTGATGGAGGAGGACAGAAAGGAAGACTGGAAAACTTGTCTCCTTCTATTCAGAACTGTGAACTCCATTCAAAGCATTTACTAGAGGCTCTGTGCCTGTAACAATCACAGAACCAGAGAATGGCTTGGGTTGGAATGGACCTTTAAGCTCACCTTGATCATGCCACAGGCAGGGACACCTTCCACTGTATCAGAGGGCTCCAAGCCTTGTACAACCTGGCCTTGGACACTTCCAGGAATGGGGCAGCCACTGCAGCTTCTCTGGTCAGTGTGTGCCAGGGCCTCAGTAAACTGACAGGGAAGGATTTTTTCCTAATATTGAACAGGAACATCAAACAAGTTGGACTGACTGTCATCTATGGCATCTGGGCATCCATAGTCCAAGTCCATACTGGCTGTGTGTGTAAGGCCATTTGTCAGTGATGACAAACTCACATCCAACCATATAAACCTTACTTTGCCTTTGCTCACCCTTTCAATTCCTTCTGGGTAAAAAGAGAACACTTTGTTCCATGGGAAAGCAGATGGATAGATCCTCCCTGCCTGTCTCACCCTCCACCCTTCCTTTTGCAGCACTATCCCAAGGTCCATTTAGAAAGTGGTTAATATATGATCTTGTGTGATACTCTCCCTCCAGATGGGCACCATACAGGAAAACCAAGATTAGTTCCTCACAGGTATCAGGGATAAAAGGATTATTCCTGCCAGAATTTCGGTGGAGCAAGAGCAAAACAAAGCGCCAGACCCTCAGCTGGTGTCAAACAGAGAATTGACTGCATGGATTTACTGCAGAGCTGGATCTCTTGGTGATAGAGACATCTCACTCCTGTCCCCTCCTTTCAGGGTTTGCTGGACTTGCCCATGAAGCCAAACAGGATGCTGGTGATCAGCTGGGGCTGTCTTCCCCAGGGAACTGGTGGAAGTGGTGAACAGCATGGCTGCACCACAGGAATTCAGCAAAGGGACAAAGTGGGCTTTGAAGGGATGTAAAACTACCACAACAACCTCACCCGGCAAACCTGGCAGGACAGGGTGAGCTGAGGATGGAGCTCCTGTGGCTGCACTTCCATGTGATGGGAGGAGAGGACAATGCACTGGGCATTTTGCCAGCAGGCTGTGGCAGTTCAGCACCACATCAGCTCTGAGCTCGGGAAATAGAGTAACCAGGAGGCAGCGTCGGATCCGAGCCGCCGGCTTTGCTGGCTCCCTGCTGACCTTCAGGGCTGCCAGGAGCCTGCCGGGAGCTTTCTGCCTGCTAAGTGAAATCAGAGCTCATTGTCTGGATCAAGAGCTGAAGAGGCTCCACAAAACCCTCAGCCAGCAAAGGTTCCTTCCACAGCGGCTCAGAGGGCAGATCACTCCTCTAATGACAGGAACAAAGTCCCAGGACTGCAGCAATGATCTGTGCTGCTGACTCTTCTGGAAAAGAGGCTGACTAACGTGGGGCTTTCATCTCCATTTGGGCAGGAATGGAGGAAATCTCACAGAAATGACAGGTTTGGGACTACAGCAAAGCTGAGCTACACCTTATGGCTCCTAAATGTAAGATGGAAACACCTCCCTCTCCTGCTCTCCCTTGCCAGCCATCGCTTGGTGGCCGCCAACAGCTCCAGTGCCAGTCAGCTGGAGCAGACTGAGGGAACCGCAGCACCAAAATCATGGAATTCCATAGCTGTCACAGAATATCCTAAGCTGGAAGGGACCCTCAAGGATCTTCCAGTCCAGCTCCTCACACTGCACTAGGCTTGGTGACCATAAAACCCCATAATTCTCATTGACTGCAGCACTAGGGAGTACTTGCATTCCCTAGTTTGGGATACCAAACCCTTTTGGAAAGGCCAAACTGTGCCTCTCTCACAGTTTGCTAAGCGTGTATCAGACACTTGGGCATCCCATACCATACAAACACTACCCCAGATGCTCACCCAGCTTCAGACCTCACTGTGGCTTGGGAGGGAAACAAGGGCCTGGCCAAGTTCAAGAATGTTTTCCTCTCAGTGCTCATTCTGTAATATTTCCGTAGATATTACCTGCCTCACCTTTTCCTGTGCTTCCAGAGAACATCCATACTGCTCTGTCAGCACAAGTCCTACAGAAATCCAGGGCTGAGGCTGCACACAGTCACTCCCAGGACTCTGCACCTCTGGTTTGGGACCAATTTATCCTTTTATTTTTTTCAATCTGGTACAATGAGAGATTGTTGTACACAAAGAAATAGTAAGTGGAACCCACAACTGAAGTGGGCTCAGAGTTTAAAGCAGGGAGACTCAGATTAATTGTGGCATAAATATTAATTTACCTTCTTTGTCGCTTTGATATCAATTAACTGCGCCATTCACACTCTGTGATATTCGTGTGGTTACAGCACATGGACCAAGAATTAAACTTCTGCTCTTTCCCTAGGAAAGTCATGTGCAGCCTATGGAGATTGTGAGGTAAATCAGAGAGGACAAACTCACCTTTTTGCTGAGAAATGGGGACCTTGCACAGCCCAGGCACCTCAAGGTTTATCCACACCCCTCAATGATCCAGGTTCCTGAGGGCAGGAAAGCTGGTTTTGCTTAGAGCCCATGCTGGGCCATGGAGCTTTGTCCTGCCACCATGCCCTGCACTGCCACAAACAGAACTTCCTGATTCTAAGTGCATTTCCACTAAAAGCAACACAAACCCCTCACGCAGCTTAGAAAAGGTTTTAAAAGATCTAGAAACCAAACTAAGCCAAAAATCAATATCGGCAGTTCTTAAGTGCCCACATAAAAGGGCTTCTGTCTGTCGTTTTCCATCACTGCAAGTAGCCACAGCATCACCCAGCACCTCTCCAGACCCTGTGGCCTGGCTCCACCTAATCCTCCAGCTCCTGGGTACCCTTAGAAGCACATCCTCTTCTATCAAGTACTTAACCCTCTTCTATGTGCTCTTAGTTCCCTACCTTGGGAATCATCTCTCTCCATTCTGTACTTCCAAGGGCATGACCGTGGGCTCAGCTTTAAGCACTTCTGTCTCCCCTGGACTGAAGAAAGAGGTGCTTTTCTCATTTCTAAAAACTAAGCCCACACATGAGGGTTTCCCCCCATTCCTTTGTCTCCTACTCTTCCCTCATTCCATCACACCAAGTTTTTCTCTAATGACACATTTTCCTACCTTTGCTTTCTTCTTTATAGCTCCTCACATCTTTTTATTCCTCCCTTCTCTCTTGTCAGCTGCTGTCTCTGCCTGTCTACCCATTCCTCCCCCTTCCAGCTCCCTCTCTGCCTCCTACACAGGCAGCAGCACTTGGGAATAAGATTTTGTGGGAGACGGGCTTCATTCCCTCCCTTTTCCCTGCTTCATGCTATTTCTGTTTAACAGTCAGTTAAACCTTTCAAGAAGGTTCTCATTGCCAGCAGCTAACCAGCTCTTTCCCAGGCTGGGAAGAGGGAGGTGGAGTAATAAAACCAGGGATGATAAAGGAGGAAAAGGAAAGCCTTCCAAATTGCTGCTGCTGCAAAGATTGGCACACAAACACCACAGCTCCCCCGGGATGCTCTCAAGGTCAGTGCAGTCGGACTCACCCAGGGCAACAAGCTGCCCTCCACTGGAGCAACAGGCCAGCAGAGGAACAGCTTCCCTTGGCTCCCTGAAGGGCACCTTTCCTGCCTCAGATCCCAGCAAATCACCAAAAACATCTATTCATCTGTCTCCTGCGTGCACAGATGAAAGCTGCATCAATCCTGCACCGAGCGCAGCGGATGAGTCATTGCTAAGCTGTGCCACAGCACAGCTCCATCAGGATGGCCCCTTCCCTCTGCAGGGACCAGCCCCATCCCAGCTCCAAATCCTCTCATCCTCCCCTACTGCTTCCATTTGGAAGGAAAAGTCAGTCACCTTGCAAGACCGAGGAGCTGCTCCAGGGTGTGGGTCTGGGGTGCAGTGAGAAGCTCCTCCATAGGGCTTTTCCCTCTGTTATGAAAAGCAGCGCATTTCCATCAGGTCCTTGACTGCCACACTGAGACTGGCAGCAAGGAAAGATTTAACAACACAGTGGGGTTATGTATCAGGATTTATCATGCAACAAAGGTCCATCCCTACACTCCAGGTGTCCTCCAGCTGGAAACATCCATCTTGGAAATAGCTACTGACCACATCTGACCTGGAGCAATGCTGTGCAGAAAGAGACAGGAGGAAACACCTTATCTTCAAATCCTCCCCCTTATCCCCTAATCTCTTCTTCCTTTCTTTGTCACTCCTGCCTGTCTGGAAGAAAGGCACTCATCCCCTTGTGCACAGGACAGACAGGCCCTTGCTCTCCCTAAGGAAACAGCAGCTGGCACCAAAGGTGGCTCCGGTGCAGCAGAGGGAGCTCCTTTCCCAGCACTCTCATCATCCCACTCTCCTCCACCTCCTCATCTAACCCCTAAGGAATGCAGCTTGGACCACCCTGTCCTTTGAGAAGTGTCCTCAGGGGTCTGTGCCTGTCCCCTCAGCCACATGTGGAGTGATGTGTCAGGGCTGGAAGGATTTGTGTCCAGTCCCCTCGTCCCCTCCTGCGACTGAGCAGCGTTCCCGATGCTTCAACTCCCCATTCCCAATGGGGAAAACCAGCACTTCTCCCTTTTTCTGAGCTGCTGGGGGAATAAACATGTTAAAGGCAGGGAGATGCCAAGCAAACACCTAGGAGAAGGATGGCAGAGTAATGACTAAGCCTTTCCCCATGCCCAAGAAGTGCAGCGAAGATGGATGAGGTAATGCACCGCCTCTGATATTACCATAAATATTAAAGCAGCTTTACATAAAGAGCTTGTGTTCTCTCAGCTGCCATGAGCAGCTCCCCAAGGAGGATTTTCACTCCCTTCCAGGCTATTTCAGCCCCCAGCTCCTGACGCAACGCACGGCAAACGTGACACAACGCAACGCAAACCCCACGCCAGCAGAGTCACTTGCCACAGACGCCTCTAAACGGCCTCAGTGCTGCACAGCCAGGGACAGACTGTACAGGAGCCTGCTGTGCTTCCCAGCCCTCCCAAACCCAACCCTCAGAGACAGCAGCACCAAGTCGCAGCAAACGCTGGTGACCCACTTCACTCTGATGAGATATTTATGAATCCTTTTCCCAATCTGTTGTTTGTTACTCCCCACATCCCTCCCCCCGTCCCTGGATTAAACATTTCCCTCTCAAACAGCCCTTTGAATCTTGTTGTGGAGAGTGTCAGATGCTGCAAGTATTTTAGCAGTGGCAGCAGCCTCAAATCGCTGCCATGGGGGGAGATCTGCCAGCCAAGCCTCTGCTCCACGGCTGCGGCAATTCCTGCAGCTGCTCTGAGCCCCAGCATGCTCCTCACTGGTCCAGCTGGTGCTGGCAGTGACCAAAAATCTGCACCCACCACCCCCACAGCCCCCAGGACCCCCCTTCTCACTCCCAGTGCCACCAAGCCACATCCTCTCTCTCTCCAGGCTGGGAAATGCATCCACACTCAGAGATTGGGTTGTACCTGGCACCAAGGTGAGGTGTGGGAACAGGATGGGCTACACCTTTGTAGCCCAGCAAAGGTGGATTTGCCCTCCATCCATTTGCAAAGAGAGGGCCTGTGGGATGCAGACCTTGGGCCATCAGCTGCACAGAGGTTTGACACCATTGCCAGTGTCCCCTCCGGAGGCTGCCCAGACATGCTGCCCACATAGGTGACACAGCACTTCAGCCTCCCCACCAGCAAGAGCCCAGGAACAGGACATATATGGTCTTTTTCTGCACCACAACCTCTGCAGATGACAAGCTCTGAGCTGAGCGTCACCTCTGCAAGCCACACACATCCTGTCCCCAAAGAGCTCCTGGGGTGGACGTGGCAGACATTTTATTCTCTGAGAGATGGAGGTGGCATTGCAGACACACCACACTCCTGCCAGGGGCTCAACCTGTGTTCTTTTGGGGGAGGTTTAACCCCAAATGCAGCTCCACCCTAGCCTGGTAAGACACCCTGTCTGTACAGAGCCACGTGCACAGCAAAAACCAGGCACTGCCAAGCAGTTGTGGGGGAGAGAAGATTTTGTCTCCAGCCACGTGCTCCGACTGACTCCCCAGGGGTGGGCACTGAGTCACACCTGGCACAGCCCTGGCCTGCTGTCAGCAAGAGAAGTCACACCTGGCATGGCCCTTCAAGTGCCACCAGCCCCCCACCCCTTACAGCTGCACTCTCAGACACATCTTACAGCAAAATAATTTCTAGAATTTGACAGAATCTGGAAATACTTTGCTGAGGTTGGGTTGGAAATACCCTGCTGCAAAGCCTGGGTCATCAGGGTCCCAACACAGTCCCCAAGCCCTCAAAACAGAGTTCAGAGCACCTCAATTTGCTGTGCTAACCCCACTTTAATCTTGGGTTTCAACCCCCATCAGACACAAGATCACATTCTCTTTTCCCCAGTATAGTTCCATTTCTTTGAAGCAGAGCAAAATTGTAGCTTTAACCCTTCAAAAATCATGAGGTGTTAGATCTTGAGCTGCTCTCTGGCAGAGCTGAGCACCCCTCACCCCAAGACAGAAATTAAGGGCACAAAGGAAAGACTTCTCAGCCAGGATGACTTTTTTTCCCCATGGCAACTATTTGTAAGGACACTGGATTGAAGCACTGGAGCAATAATGGGGAACACTTTGGGAGACACCGCAGCAACAGGAATCCTGGAGCCTTAACCCATGAGTGTAACACCTCACAGGGATCTGGGTGCATCCTGAACCCTACCCTGGGCAACTCCTCATGTTTTGACTTTTGCAAACATACTCAGTTCATTTCTTTACAATGTTTTTCCAGCCCTCCCAGAGCCAAAAATTCAATTCCAGCAACACCCTGGCTGGGGCCATGGGGCTTTGTCTTGGTTCTCTACTCAGCTCTGGGGTCTGTGGTGCCAGCTCAGGGGTAACGTGACAGGGTCAGGAAACATTCCCTGCCTCTTGGAAAATGGTGAACATTCATTCCTTCCCACCACAAAGCCCTGCTCCTTACCCCGGGCCTGCTAGCACTTGGGAAAAGCCTTTGGGGAAGATGCTTCCAAATTGGGGTGCTGCTCCCCAAGCAGCCATGAGCCAGTCCCCAGCTTCAGGAGGCTGATTCCCTTTCTGACAGATACTGCTTTTAAGGCATTTTTCTCCCAGTCCTGTATCCCAAATTCAGTATCCACAAGCAAAAAAGGATGAGGGATATCTGTGACACAGTGAAATAGCCCCAGCCACTGCAGGAAGCAGCAGCAAATTCAACATCCCTCCCCAGTTTATGGGCACCCTAAATCCATCCTTTCTGCCTGATGCAGCATCACCCCCTTTGTGGCTCAGCTGGGGTCAGCAAAAAGATTCTGGAAGCAATTTCTCACATGGAGAGCTGGGTCTGGAATCTGGCAGCCCCTGGATCTGCAGGCATCAGCCTTAAAACTGTTGCTCTGCAGCTGAAATCTAAGAAGGCACTGCAGGCAGACAAGGGGCCAATTCCACAGGAAGCAGTGACCTTCCAGGGAGCCTCCCCACACTCTCTGGGGTAAAACCCATCCCTTACCTTGTGCAGAAACACCAGGGCACTCTCCTACCCAGCAGAAAGCTGGAAAGCACCTGGGGAAGGATGGCCAAAGCTCCTCTACAGCATGGAAATCCCTGCTCAGGGAGCTCCATCCCTCCCTCCACCCATCTGCCAGCCCCGACACCCGATCCAGGATGGGGACAATGTGCCAGGGTGTTCTCCAGCCCCGCATACCAGCGGCCTGCCAGGGGATGCAGTGGGATGAAAATGCACTTTTAAGGAAGAATTGGGATTTCTTCCCCCAGCCTACCACAATATCACAAGGTTAGATGTTGGTATTGGGCACCGTGGCTGAGAAAGGACAGATGGAAAAAACACTGAAGGTCAAACCTGTGAAGGTCAGACTTTTGGAGGTCAATCCTGAGATGGAGCAGGGAGCTTAATCCAGCATAGTCCATCCTCCCTCTCCTGACGGCATCCTGCCCAAGCCCCACCCAGGAAAACGGGGCTGCGACGGGGGAGGTTTCCTCCTCTTGTCCCAATGCCCAAGTTTTGCCAGCCTGACCTCGATTCAATTTTAAAAATCCCCTTCACTCCCCCTTCGCATTTCCCCAGAAGCCACCAGAGGGACAGAGAAGTAAACAGCAGCAAATCAACAGGTCCCTGCAAGCACACATCACAGGGATGCACATGGATGCGCAGAGAGAGCAGGGACATCAGACTGGAGAGCCTGAGACATTCCCAAAGCATTCCCTCCCTGGAAGCACCCACCGTGACTCAGGAGGCCTGGGCTGGTATCCACCCCTCTCCCACTCCTTCGGTGCAATATTCTCCCTTTAAAAGGGCACTACTGCCTCTGACATCTTTCTCCCTTTTGGGTTTTTTGGGGCAGATTTTCCTTTGTGAGCTCCTCTCCAGCACAAGCCCAGGGTCAAATCAAAGGATACACCCCCTAATTGATGCCAAATTCTCCCTGCCCAAAAAAACAACCCCCTTCCCTCGGAAAAGGTGAAGGCTGGACCAAGCAGACGGCTGTTCCTGCTTCCCCTCCTCCCTCAGGACTGACAGAATTAAACAGTCATTAAATCCATCCGGGCAGAGCAAAAGGCGAACAAATCCCACTGTCCACGCCGATGGGAGGCGGGGGAAAGCAGCTGGAAAACTGCTCTGAAGTTTTCAGGGAGGTGCACCAGCTCCCCTGCCAAGGCTGGCGCGGCTTAGCTCGGGATGCTGCTTCCCCTCGTCCCTCCCAGCAGCCCTGTTTCCGGCACATGGCCGGCTCCGCTTCCCCGGCCCCGGCGCCCTCCTGCCTCCGGGGCGCTGCTGCGGCATCCAGGGCCTCTCCTTCCCGCCGGCCCAGCTCGGATCGGGCGGACGGGCTCCGCTCGGGCCGGGCGGCGCAGCCCGCAAAGGCGGCGGCGGAGGCTGTAGGTACGTGGAGGCAGCAGGAAGCAGCGGGCAGGAAGCCCCCGTGCATTTGTAGAAACGGCTTCTGTGGCTGCCTGACCTTCAGGGAGCGAAACATGGGAGCTGTGACGGGAGGGGAGCCGCTCGGGGCCGCCCATCCTCACCGTGCTCCTCGTTTGGGGTCAAAAAGGCACTTTTTTGCCTCTTACGGGGAAAGCTGTGGGGTGCCTGCTCCAGAGGCAGCCGGCATGGCAGCCCCCGGCCTCCATCCCAGGGGGCTGCGAGGAGGTGGACACTCACCTTGAGCAGGTAGCTCCACGTCTCCATTTCGCTTTGTCACCCTGCGCAGGACATCCGCACGTCCCGGAGTCGGGAGCCCGGAGCCCCGGCCCTTCCACCCCGCGCCCCCCATCCCAGAGGCATCCCTTACCTCTGTCCTCCGGCAGGACGAGTCACACCTTGGGAGCTGGCTCTTGCGCAGAGAGGAGGGAGGGAGGCAGGCAGAGGAGGGCGGGGGGGAAACTTGGGAGTTTCCCACAATGCACCTCTGCAGACTGCATGAAGATGGAGAGCAGGGAGGGGGGGAGAGGGCGCTCCAATCCAGAGGGAAGGGCTGGATCTGGAGGGGCAGGATGCCAAGGGGGGGCCAGAGGGTGGTAAAGGCAGCCCGGTTGCATCTCCACATCCTCTGTCATTTGGGGCTGAGCTGGCTCAGCAGTTCAGGGCTGTCCCTGCGGCACTGACCCCTCTGCTGCTCCATTTGTTTCTCCTCCAAATCCTGCCTGGATTTGCAGCAATTACATGAAACATAGCAACAAAGTGTGGGGGACACACTGAGAAAAATACCTGGGAGCAGGCCAGCCTGATGAACTGGGATGTCTCTGTGTAGACCACAGGCAAAACGAGTATGAGCCTCCCCCCACCAGGATAAGGGATTTCCAACTGAGATGATCCCTGGCAGTAAGTTCAGGAATGTCAAACTGACTTGCCAAGGAGAAGCTTTGCACAGTGCAGGGAGGACACTGAGATGCTGCACCTTGGGGTAGTTCTGTGCCAGATCTGCTTCCCCTCTCCCCAGACTGCTCCTTGTACCAGCAGGCTGGGGTTTGACACCCCTTCCCAGACCAGAGCCGGGCACGCAGCCCAGTCCTACTGCAGAGCACTGTCAGCCAGCCAGGCATGCCAGACACAGCCACCTCCTCCTCATCCTCTTCCTCTTCATCCTCACCAGCTAAAAGCAAAGAGCTTTTTCCACTCTGCTACAGCCTCACCCATCCAACCAGGTACAGGCCTCAAATTCCCATCCCTGTGTCACTTCCTGCTTATATCTCAAACCTCAGCAGGTTCTGGGATTGTCTGGAGCTCCTTTAGCTCTTATTTCAGAGCAAATCAGGCTGTGTGCTACTTGCCCATCTGCCTCCATCAGTTACTTGGGACCCACCAACCAGCCACCAGTGCCCAGCCAGGTGCATGTCATGTCTGAAAAATATTCAGGTTGCTTAAATCCCATTGCAAAGAAAAATCCTGCCTGTGTTTGAAGAGGACTGCAGAATGAGGGGCTGGATGAAAAAACCCAAGTCTCCCAGGACAGGCTGTGCTTCCAGGGGCTGCTTTGGGATGCAGCTACCCACACCCCCTCGGGGCAGGGATGAGCAAGGTTATTCCTCCTGTAGTCCTTGGCTCCAGGAGCTGGCTCGGCTCAGACAGGCTGGCACAGACAGAATTAGCTGTGGCTGATGCTGATGTTCCCTCTGTTCCCTGTCTGGTCCTGCACCCAGCACTGCCAGCACTCCCTGCTCTTTCAGAGATTTGTGCCAGGCACAGCCAGGACCTTTCCATGGCTCCAAATAGCTGCTTCCCCTTCCTAACACCTCCTAAATCTGCTGATCTCCTGACAACAGCAGAGGGGCTGAATTCCTGCAAAACTGCTGAAAATCCACAGTTTAATGCAGGTGACACCCCCCAAACCACCGCTTCCCTAGCAAAATCTCTTTGCTACTTCTGTATCAGGCAGGAATATCCTCAAGGTGGCAGGAGGAACGACAGAGCCTCCTGCAAGTGGGAATCACCGGGTCTTGTCCCCAGAGCCTGGAGGAGCTGAGGGCAGGGGTTCCAGCAGCGGTTTCCTTATGTTCACACATTCTGCCTCTGCCTTAGGAGATAAACAGCCCCTCGTGGTGGTCTCACATACCTCTGACCAGAATTCACATTATATTTGAATTCTGAATGTAAACTTTTTTTTTTTTTTNTTTTTTTTTTTTTTTTTAACTGAGGTAGGAAAAAGGGAAGCAAAAGAAAAGCTGTAAAAACAATAAACTTCCCCTGTCTCCCCATCCCCCCTAACACAGCGCAGGCACAGCGAGCAGCAACCCTGGCTGAGACACAGCAAGGTGAAAATGGCTTTTTCAAGGTCAGAGGGAGTGGGAAACCTTTAGAAACAGTGCTGCTGTATTTGCCCCCTCCCTCAGCTCACAGCACCTCCTAGGAGGAGTTAGCAGGGATAAGGACAGCCCTGGCTCCTGGGGAACTCCCCCCTGCAAAACCCACAGGGGAATGTTGGTGGCAGCAGCATCCTTGGGAAGGAACACAGAATCATGGAATTGTTCAGGTTGGGAAAGCCCTCTGAGATTATCAAGACCAAACGTTCCCAAGCACTGCCCAAGGCCATCACTATCCTGTGTCCCCAGGTGGCACATCCATATGGCTTTTAAATCCCTCCAGGGATGGGAACTTCACTGCTGCCCTGGGCAGCTGTGCCAGGACTGGACAACCCTTTCAGTGAAGGAGTTTTCCCCAATATTCAGACTAAATCTCGCCTGGCACAACTTGACACCATTTTCTTACGAGAGAAACCGTTATCCCCAGATTTATTTGACATCCTGCAAGCAGGAGGGACAGTGTGATGTCTGGCTCTGAGCAGGGAAATGAGGAGTCCATAAGGAGTCCTTAAACTCCCAATGTGCCTTAAACCATCTTTTCACCCTTTCCCAGTATCCCTCACAGGCCGCTTTGCCAAACACATCATCCTGAAGCTTTTTTTTTTTCTTCCATCATGGAAAGAAAATCATCACAGAAAATTAAATCATCAAGAGGGTTATTATCCCCTCCTAATCCAGACACAGGTGCCCTGTTCATAAACCAGAGGAAGCAAACCAGGAGAGCAGGTCACAGAACAGGCGCACACCCCTTTCATCCCAGAGCATGCAAAGATCCTAAAAGAGCCTCTCTCCTAGAGCCCCAGTTACAATCCACCCAGGGCTGGAGAGGGGGAGAAAAGGCCACACAGACGAAAAACGCTGTAGGTGTTTGGGCAGCACCATTTGTTCTTACCTCAAGAGTCCCAGGAAAGCAGAATGAAGGACGCTTTTCACAACGGAATGACTTGCTGCAGCACCTAAGGTGGGGTTGCCTGGCAGCAGAAAGTCCTTGCAGTGAAAACACAAGCCCTGCTCCCCCTGGGGTACTATTAATACCCTGGAATGCTGAGCAGACTCACCTGGAGCCTCCCCACCAGCTGGCATGGGCCTGGGCTCTGAGTTCAGTC
>VXBN01016771.1:5359-22544 GCA_013397395.1 Sinosuthora webbiana
AGGGACATTCCTGTCTGGGACAAGGACAGGGACAGGGACACTCCTGTCTGTGACAGAGACAGGGACAGTCCTTTCTGTGACAGGGACAGGGACAGTCCTTTCTGTGACAAGAACAGGGACATTCCTGTCTGTCTGTGCCTGGGATAGGGACAGTCCTGTCTGGGACAAGGACAGGGACAGGGACACTCCTGTCTGCCCGGGATAGGGGAACTCCTGTCTGTGACAGGGACAGGGACAGTCCTTTCTGTGACAGGGACATTCCTGTCTGTCTGTGCCTGGGATAGGGACAGTCCTGTCTGTGCCAGGGACACATCCCCAGCCCTGCTCCAGGAGCTCCGGGTGGGATCCACGGCTCTGGGGCTGGAGCTGGGCAGGGACTGACAGAGCTCCCCCTGCCCTGGGGACACCAGCACAGGCTCCTGCAGTGACACCAGCACAGGCTCCTGCAGTGACACCGCCGAGCCAAGGACGTGCCTGGGGGGACACAGCTCAGCCCGGGGAGCTTTGGGGTGTCTATTCCAGCCTGGCTGGATGGCACCAGCTGCTCTTTGGGTTCAAAAGGACCTTAAATCCCACCCAGAGCCACCCCTGCCATGGCAGGGACACCTCCCACTGTCCCAGGGACACCTCCCACTGTCCCAGGCTGCTCCAAGCCCAATGTCCAACCTGGCCTTGGACATTCCAGGGATCCAGGGGCAGCCACAGCTGCTCTGGGAATTCCAGCCCAGCCAGGAATTCCCAAAGTCCCATCCATTCCTGCCCTCATTCAGTTTAAGGCTGTTCCCTCTTGTGTTTGGTGCTATCAAACCTTTTATCAGCTGCTGGTGACACAATTCTGGAATAAATAGGAACAAAAGTCACCTTTTGGGGCATTTCCTGACTTCAGGAGGGAAGGAAGCCCTTATGGAAGACACGTCCCAGGAAGTGAAGTTGAGCCACATTTAAAAGACTCTGTTCTGGCAACCCATTCCCAATCATCTCATTAAGGCAGAATAAATATGAGAATCTAATATTAATTTCATTTTCGCACATCCAAATTAGAAGGCAGCGGCGAAGAAAACAACATAATCTGATTAAACAAATTAGAATCACGCTGCTAAAATTGCCCTTCAGTATTTATTTGTTTTCAGCTGCGGTAGCTTAAAAAAAAAAAAAAAAAATCTGCAGAAATTCAGGGAATTCTTGGCCAGGACATCGGGTGGGGAAATTCATCCCTTCACATCCCTGGCAGGTTGGACACTGGGGCTGGAGCAGCCTGGGACAGCGGGAAGTGTCCCTACCCATGGCAGGGGTGACACTGGATGAGTTTTGAACTCCCTTCCACTCCAAACCAATTCAGAATTCTGCCAATTATCAAAAAAAATTTCGAATAGTTTTCAACTTTGTATAGCATTTTATTATTGATGTTGCTGTATTTCATTAATAAATGGAATACATCTATTAAATATTTTAAATACATTATTAAATAATTTTAAATAGTGTTTATTCTATTGAAAGAACTGCATCATTCTTTCAATGTAATAAATATTATTATAGAGTAGTAACTCTATAATAATAATCTGTATGATTGTGATCAGAGTAGTAACTCCATTTAAAACTATCCACCTGTCAGTCATTTAAAATGAAAACAAAACAAAACACTGAGCAATAAACTTGATTAGAGAAGTTCAACATTGGACCAATTTTCTTCAGTGTTTCACTGAGGAGAAGGAAAAAGCAGAATTCTTTCTGCCCCGAGGGCAGGGACGGGTCAGGCATTTACCACAAGGCAGAGCTGGGTGAACCCAGCCTGGGCAGCTGCCCCCGGCCCCAGTTTGCCCCTGGGACTTGTCTGCAGCTACAGGGAGGGGCAGGAGGGACCTGGAGGGGAACAGGGCTGGGAAAGGGGCTGGAGAATTCCTGAGGGAGCTGGGAAAGGGGCTGGAAAACTCCTGAGGGAGCTGGGAAAGGGGCTGAGCCTGGAGAAAAGGAGGCTCAGGGGGGACCTGGTGGCTCTGCACAAGTCCCTGCCAGGACGGGACAGCCGGGGGGGTCGGGCTCTGCTCCCAGGGAACAGGGACAGGAGGAGAGGGAACGGCCTCAGGCTGGGCCAGGGGAGGCTCAGGGTGGACAGCAGCAGGAATTTCCCCATGGAAAGGGCGCTCAGGCCTTGGCAGTGCCCAGGGAGGTTTGGGGTGCCCATCCCTGGAGGTGTCACCTGGAGGTGGCACTGAGAGCTCTGGGCTGGGGACAGGGTGGGGATGGGGCAAAGCTTGGCTCGATGGGCTGGGAGGGATTTTCCCACCTCAGGGATCCTGGAATTCCGTGATTCTGGGATAAATTGTTGAATCCTGGGATCACCCCGGTGTCAGAGCCGATGTGTCCCCTCAGCCTGAGCAGCTGGAGCACAAACAGACCCTGCCCATGACAACCTGGCACGCCCAGGGAAGGGATGACCTTGCCTCCCTCATGAGCCACTTTAAGGCCTCGTTGATTCACTGAGACCCCCACAGTAAATATTTATAAAACATCACATAAAAAATTATGGGTTATTTAAATTTAATTTGCATTTATACTTCCAAATCCGGTTATTATATCGCAGGAATGTACCGAAATTAAATTCATAATGCACATTACGGCAATTGGAGGAAAATTGTACCTTGAAGCGATTTGGATTTAAAATTCTGTCTGTGTGCTTCTTCACTTCCCTGCTGCCTGTAAATAAATTTACAAAGCATTTCCAGTGACAGCCATAGTGTTCCAGCTGCAAATTGATGTAGTTGGAAACAAAGAACAATTACCACTTAAGCAGATCCCGTGTTACACTAAATCTCGGAGCATTTGAATTCCCTGGCAAAACAAAAGGAAGCGATTTTTCTTCCCCTCCTTAATCCGCAGCAATTCTTGTCAGGTGGAAAATGTCTGGGCGCTAACCCGGAGCCCGTTTGTCTTCCTGAGGAGCCGGGGCTGCGAGCAGGGCCGGGAAGGAGCCCGGTGACAGCGCCGTAAATCCTGCCCCGGAGCAGCAGCTGCAACTGAAGCGGCCCCAGAGCCCTCCCCGGGAAAACAGATCCATCAAAACGTGTGGCCCTGAGAGGTCCTGGCTGCTCGCTCCCAACCACAGACCTGGGGGAAAATACTGAGTCAAAGCATCGTGGAATGGTTTGGTGCCACCCCTGGATGGGCAGGGACACCTTCCCTGGCCCAGGCTGCTCCTGGGATAGCATTTATGGGAACATCTGATGGGTTATTGGAGTAAAAGTGATGGTTACTACAATAAATAGCATTTATGGGAACATCTGATGGGTTATTGGAGTAAAAGTGATGGTTATTACACTAAATAACACTAATTGTAACATTTGATCTCAGGTGTTCAATGTTCGTTCCTGAGTTGGCCAGACCTTCCCTTTTGCCATTTGGAACTGATTCCCTCCCTTGTGTTCATTACATGTTTTTTTTCTGTTATTACATGTTTGTTTTCTGTTGGTTTTGTTTCCCTTTGGTTCAAAAGCAGAGCTGTGAGCAGCCCTGGGGCACGGGCTCTCCGCGGTGCTGCCGGTCCTGCCCTGTCCCTGNCATCGTGGAATGGTTTGGTGCCACCCCTGGATGGGCAGGGACACCTTCCCTGGCCCAGGCTGCTCCTGGGATAGCATTTATGGGAACATCTGATGGGTTATTGGAGTAAAAGTGATGGTTACTACAATAAATAGCATTTATGGGAACATCTGATGGGTTATTAGAGTAAAAGTGATGGTTACTACACTAAATAACATTAATTGTAACATTTGTTCTCAGATGTGCAATGTTCGTTCCTGAGTTGGCACCTTCCCTTTTGCCATTTGGAACTGATTCCCTCCCTTGTGTTCATTACATGTTTTTTTTCTGTTATTACATGTTTGTTTTCTGTTGGTTTTGTTTCCCTTTGGTTCAAAAGCAGAGCTGTGAGCAGCCCTGGGGCACGGGCTCTCCGCGGTGCTGCCGGTCCTGCCCTGTCCCTGCAGGGAGCAGTCCCCTTCTGTCACTGGGGTGGGTTTCCTGCTCCCCTCTCCTTCCCTCGGCACCGGCATTCCCGGAGTGTGCCTTTCCACGGGGCTGGGCCCGGGAGGGATGGCTCGGCCTCTGCTGCCCCTGCAGGGACAGGGGACTGCAGGGACAGGGACAGGGCCCTGCAGGGACAAGGGCAGGACGATTCCTGGCCAAGCTCAGCACTGCCCAGGTTAGTTCAGGACACTGCTATGTCCCATCCCTGTCCCCAGGTGAGCTCAGGACTCTCCCGTGTCCCCATTCCTGTCCCCCCNGCCGTGTCCCCATCCCTGTCTCTCAGGTGAGCTCAGGACACTGCCATGTCCCCATTCCTGTCCCCCCCATGTCCCAGGTGAGCTCAGGACACTGTCATGTCCCCATTCCTGTCCCCAGGTGAGCTCAGGACACTGCCATGTCCCCATTCCTGTCCCCAGGTGAGCTCAGGACACTGCCGTGTCCCCATCCCTGTTTTTCCCCACTGTGGGAAAGGTTCTTTCCAATTCCCCTCTGGGCCTCATTTTGTTACATCCCCGCTCCCAAAAGGTGACAGTCCCTCTCCCAGGGTGACTGAACTGGCCTGAGCTGCTGCGTTTTCTGTCTCAAGTCACCGATTTTGGGATTCTGGCGCAAACCCAACAAAAGCTGCTGATGGGATTCACGTTCCTCCTCAACAGCCGAAATCCGCTCCTCTCCCCAATCCTCCCGGCTCCTGGAGCAATAGCTTTCCCTGTCACTCCGAAAATCTCCGTTGGCTCCTTCTGACGCCTCTTTAATAGTTTGTTTAGACTTTGTTTCACGGGGAAACTCCCTCACCTGAGCAAAATCCCACGCAGCGATTGTGTTGCTGCTGCTGTCGGAGATAACAAAGCGAGAGGAGAAAGAGAGACACCAAACAATCATCCCGTGTCTCAGTTTCCCTGGATTTTGAAGCACCAACTCCAGGCAGAGGGGCTCTTTTTGGTGAATAAATCGTTTTTTTCCCCCACTTTTCTCTAAGGAGATTTTGGGAGAGGGGCCCTTTGGGTTTGCTTTTCCTGGGAATCCCATTTGGGAAGTTTCCTCCCAAATTTACCCCAAACCGGGACGCGTGAGCCGGGAGTTCCTGCTCCTCCCTGCAGCTCACCCAGCCCGGTGCGAGGGGCCTGGGGACATGTGGACCCGGCCAAAGGAGCTCTGCCCCTCCTGCCCCTCCAGCAGAGCGATTATTTCACATTTCTCGCCGCCGAGAAAATAAAGACTGAAAGTCAAACGATTTTCCAGCCATCGCGGCCACGCTCTGCGGGGTATCGGCAGTTAAATATCGACTCGACCCCCCCCGGGGTCAGGAGAACACGGACCACTTCATTCCGGCTCCTGAAAGATTGAACGCGGCCAGCTGTGAACGGGACTAATCGCCCGTGCCCTTATTCAACGTGGGCAGCGACAGGGGAAGATGAACTTTGTGGCCGGGGAACGAGGGTGATCTCCTCTCGATTTGCATCAGCAAGAGCATCACTGGTCCCTCTTTAACCCGCCGGTGAGGACGCTGAACCCCGAGGGCTGCGGGGGGAACTGCAGATTTCCGTGCAGGAGCACAGGTCGGAGCTCTCTCTCTCTCTGTGCTGGGTTTGCACCGCGAGGTTTTGGTGGGGGCTGGCCCCGGCTGAGGCAGAGGAGTGTGAGGAGTCCCGGGGAGGAAGGAGCAGCAGAGACGAGGGAGTAGCTGAGCACAGCTGCCCACCCCTGTCCTGCTGGGCACAAATCGGGGGGGAGTAGGTAGGGGTGGGGGAAAGAGGGTTTAAATTCTGATTTATTTCTCCTTATCCTGCTCTGATCTGAGTAACAAACTGATTTCCCGAAGTCCCAAGTGTTTTACCCGTGCCGGTGATGGCTGAGGGCTCTCCCTGCCCTGATCTCCAGCCATGAGCCTTTCCATGAGGGGCTTTCCCTCCCCTGCACAGCCAGGACGGGAGGGATGGAGCACCTGGGTGGGCAGGGCCATGGATGGAGCCCCTGTCCCCCTGCAGGGCCATGGATGGATCCCCTGTCCCCAGGCAGGGCCATGGATGGATCCCCCGTCCCCAGGCAGGGTCATGGATGGATCCCCTGTCCCCCTGCAGGGCCATGGATGGAGCCCCTGTCCCCAGGCAGGGCCATGGATGGATCCCCTGTCCCCCTGCAGGGCCATGGATGGATCCCCTGTCCCCAGGCAGGGCCATGGATGGATCCCCTGTCCCCAGGCAGGGCCATGGATGGATCCCCTGTCCCCCTGCAGGGCCATGGATGGAGCCCTTGTCCCCTGGCAGGGCCATGGATGGAATATCTGTCCCCAGGCAGGGTCAGACCCTCCCCTTGGAGCCCCCGAGGGGCTGGGCAGTGCCTGAGGCTGAGCAGAGCTGCAGTGACAGTGACACTGCCCTCGGTCCCAGAGCTGCAGTGACAATGACAGTACCACTGCCCTTTCCAGAGCTGCAGCGACAGTGACACTGACAGTGCCACTGCCCTCCCTGCTCCCAGAGCTGCAGTGACAGTGACAGTGACAGTGGCACTGCCCTCCCTGCTCCCAGAGCTGCAGTGACAGTGACAGTGACAGTGGCACTGCCCTCCCTGCTCCCAGAGCTGCAGTGACAATGACAGTGTCACTGCCCTTTCCCAGAGCTGCAGTGACAGTGACAGTGGCACTGCCCTTTCCCAAGGCTGCAGTGACAGTGACAATGACAGTGGCACTGCCCTCCCTGCTCCCAGGGCTGCCTGTCGGGGTCAGGTTTCAGCAGGTCGGTGACACCGCCACTCCTCAGGTTCTGCCCCTTTTGCCCTCGGGCTCAGCGGTGACACGGATTGTCCCCAAAGGAAAGGGACAGCCCCTCCCTTGTCACCTCTGCCGCAGAGCAGAGCCCGGGGAGGGCCCCTGGGGTGCCCTGGGGGTGTGGGGAGTGCAGGATGGCAGCCGGGACACCTCAGGGTGTCCCTGAACCCGCACACGGTGGGAGCTGAGCAGGACATCCCTCCTGGGTTGCCCTGGGGGTGAGGGGAGTGCAGGATGGCAGCCGGGACACCTCAGGGTGTCCCTGAACCCGCACACGGCGGGAGCTGAGCAGGACGTCCCTCCTGTTCTCCCCTGGGTTCGGGGAATCCCCTCAACCTGGTTTTATTTCAGCTCCTGCATCCCCCCGAGCGCTGCATTTATAATTTCTCGTGGAGCGCCTTTGGGGACCATCGCTCAGTGGCTGGGCTGTCAGAGAACTGCTGAAAATGAGGGGCTGGTGCCCCAAACCCCCGTGCAGCAGCAGGGCCAGACAAAACTGCCCCCAGCCCCCTGACCCCCAGGCGTGTGAGACCCCGGCCCTGCTAACAGCACGCCCCAGGGACACCTGGAATTCTGGTTATCCAGGGAACCAGGACTGATGGGAACGAGCTCCAGCCCCAGCTGTGCTGCAGTGCCCAAGGCCAGGCTGGACATTGGGCTTGGAGCAGCCTGGGACAGTGGGAGGTGTCCCTGGGACAGTGGGAGGTGTCCCTGCCATGGCAGGGGTGGCACTGGATGGGATTTAAGGTTCCTTCCCACCCCAAACCATTCTGGGGTTCTGGGATAGAACTGCAGGCTCTGGAGCAGGGTTCCAAGAGGAGCAGGGGTGCTCTGACGCCCAGGGAGTGTCCCACGAGGAGCAGGTCACGGCCATGCTCTGGGTGTGTCCCCAGCAGCCCCTCCCGGCTGTCCCCGTGCCCCTGCCCTCTCTGCAGGGTCAGAGCTGTGACATTTCAGTGCTGTGACATTTCAGGGCTGTCACTCTGCTGAGCGCTGAGCCAGAGACCAGCCCAGAGCTCAGCTGTGTCCCCAAACCGTGTCCCTGTCCCCAGCTGGGCACTGCCAGCCCTGCCAGCTGCCACAGGAGCTTGGCCCCCTGGGGACAGAGGGCTGGGTGCCCTGGGGGCCACAGCTGTGCCCACCCCAGGGGCTGGCAGCGGGACAGGGGGTGTCCAGGGACTCCGGACACTGCCCCAATCCCTCCCCACCGCCCTCGGGAATCAGGGTCACCGAGCCAGAGTCCCCTGAGCTGGGACATCCCCGGGGCTCAGCCAGGCCAGCCCCTGGCCCTGCAGGGCACCCAGGAGGTGTCCAATGGTCCTGGAGTGTCCAATGGTCCTGGAGTGTCCAATGGTCCTGGAGTGTCCAATGGTCCTGGAATGGCATCTCCATCTCTCCAGGGTCTGTGGCATTCCAGGGAAGGGAAGGGAAGGGAAGGGAAGGGAAGGGAAGGGATCTCACCCAAAGGAGCCCACCACACCAGGACTGTTCCCACTATCCCCACATTCCCCAGCAGAATCCCCTTGCCTAGAGCTCGGGCACGGCTAACAGGGAACGGGAGAGACAAAGGGACACAGAGTCTCCAAGGATTCATTCATTCTTCTCCCAATGATTCCTCCCGAGTGAGGCAGATCAGAGGCAGAGCTCAGCTCCAAGGGGAGCTGGATTTGCCGCTGGGGAACCCGGCGTGTCTTCATCGCCGAAAATAAAACCCCAGCGGCTGTTGTGGCCACACACAGAAGGAGCCTCGCAAATCTCTGCCTCTTTAGGAGACTTGTCACAGCTCGGGAGGATAATTCACCTTATCACCCATGGAATCTCTAAAGGAAACTACCGCTGACTGCAGCTGAGTGAGGAAAGCGCACAAAGGTGTTGATTGAACAACAACAACAAAATAAAGTGATCGGCTGAAAAGGTTTAATAGGCGAATAAATAAATAAACAAATAAATGAATCAATCCTGTCCTGGATTTTTTAAATAAAGTTTCATATATAACACGTACAAAACTTGTGTATAATTGCTGGCTGCACCGAAGGAACGGAATATTTCATGTTCCTGCCTTTCGGAGGGGTGGGGGAGGAGTGGAATTAAAATCTGAGAATCCCGTGTTTTGCAGCTATTTTTAGAGCCGTTTTCACAAGGATGAGTAAAAAGTGACAGCCTCATTAAATAAACCAGGAGGGTATTTTTTTCTCTTGAACAGCGTTGTCCTGTGCTCAGCTGGTACCTAAATAAATTAAAAAATGAATGTTATAAACGCCACATCAATATTGTTCAGCTGGTAGTTCCCATAAACTCAGCCACAGCAGCCCTTCAGTGGGATTTTGTGCAGGCTGTGACAGAGCCCAGCCCTGTGCCAGGACAGAGCTCCCCTTTCCTGGGCACCACAACTCCCTCTCATCCCAAAAATTCCACAGGTTTGCCCCAGCTTTGCATTTCCACTTCCCTATTTTACAGTAAGCCACTGGAAAGGAACCGGCTCACATTAAATCATCTCAAGTCTATTTTTCTCCAAGGATTCATTCATTCTTCTCCCAATTTCTTGACATCCTGTGTGGATCCGTGTGTGGAACAGGACGTGGAAAACTCTCCGGCTTTCATTTGCAAACACGTTGGGCTTAAAAGGAAGAAAAAGGAGCCGTAAATTCCAGAATAAATTCCATCAGGAGGTGATTGAGGGAAACGCTCTGCAGCTGAGCAGGGTGGTGTGAATTATTAATCCAGCTCTTTGAAGAGGTGTCTCTGCAGGGGAAAAGCCTCGGGGTGACCCCCCCAGGCCACACACGGAGCCCCCAGCAGTGACTCAGGAGGGGTTTGTGCTCGTCTCCACCCCCTGAGCTGCATTCCTCCTCCGGGGGAGCTCAGCTGGGGTGTGGGAGCAGGGCAGGGCAGGGAGCAGAGCTCTGCTCACTCCCTGGGGATCAGCGGGAGAAAAGGAGGACTCTGCACAAGTCCCTGCCAGGAGGGGACAGCCGGGGGGGTCGGGCTCTGCTCCCAGGGAACAGGGACAGGAGGAGAGGGAACGGCCTCAGGCTGGGCCAGGGGAGGCTCAGGGTGGACAGCAGCAGGAATTTCCCCATGGAAAGGGTGCTCAGGCCTTGGAGTGCCCAGGGGGATTTGGAGTGCCCATCCCTGGAGGTGTCACCTGGAGATGGCACTGAGAGCTCTGGGCTGGGGACAGGGTGGGGATCAGTGCCCTGGGAGGGCTTTTCCAACACAAACAGTTGTGGGAGCCCCAGGGCATGGCCAGGGTCACATCCCCAGCAGCACGGGCTGTTTAACCACGGCCACAGGCAGGTACAGTTTGGATTCAGAGGATATCAGTTCCCTGCCTGGCTACACAAAGTCTCACCTGAACTGGAATTCCATGACACTTAAAGTTATCCCCTGGCACGGACATCAGCTGGGGGTGAAGGTGCTGTCATCCCCTGGGGATGTGGGTTCCATGGGTGCCATGATCCCCTGGGGGTGTGAATGCCATGGGTGCCGTGATCCCCTCGGGGTGTAGGTTCTGTGGGTGCCATGATCCCCTCGGGGTGTGGGTGTTGTGATCCCCTGGGGGTGTGAATTCCATGGATGCTGTGATCCCGGGGGGTGTGGGTGCTGTGATCCTGTGGGGATGTGAGTGCTGTGATCCCCTCAGGGTGAGGGTACTGTGATCCTGTGGGGGTGTGGGTTCCATGGGTGCCGTAATCCCCTCGGGGTGCAGGTGTTGTGATCACCTCTGGGTGTGAATTCCATGGGTGATGTGATCGCCTCGGGGTGTGGATACCGTGATCCCCTTGGGGTGTGGGTACTGTGATCCTTTGGGGGTGTGTGTTCTATGATCCCCTCGTGGTGCGGGTACCCTGATCTCCTCAGGGTGTGGGTTCTCTGATCCCCTCAGGGTGCGGGTTCCACGGGTTCCCTGATCCCCTCGGGTGCGGGTTCCCTGATCCCCTCAGGGTCTGGGTACCCTGATCCCCTCGGGGTGCGGGTTCCATGAGTTCCCTGATCCCCTCGGGTGTGAGTTCCATGAGTTCCCAGATCCCCTCGGGTGTGGGTACCCTGATCCCCTCGGGGTGCGGGTTCCCTGATCCCTCGAGGTGCGGGTTCCATGAGTTCCCAGATCCCCTCGGGTGCGGGTTCCCTGATCCCTCAGGTGTGGGTTCCATGAGTTCCCTGATCCCCTCGGGGTGCGGGTTCCCTGATCCCCTTGGGTGCGGGTTCCATGAGTTCCCTGATCCCCCCGGGGTGCGGGTTCCGTGCCCACCCCGGTCCCGCCGCCCCCGGGGCCGGCAGAGCCGCTGCGATCCGCGCTCACCGCCCGAGCCGAGCCCGAACTGAACCCGACCCCGGCAGGGGGAAAACGCTGCCGGGAGCAGAGCCACCAGCTCGGTGCCCGGCGGCGTGTCGGGGAAGCCTCACTCGGGCAGATTGAGCTGTTTTCCGCCTCATTGGAGCCGCGCTCCTCGGAGCGCAAAGACGGGCAGCTTGGCTCGCTGCGGGTGAAGGGGCAGGCAGCGAGCGAGGGCACAGCGCTGCTCCCCCTCCACCTGCTCCGTGCTCCCGGGATCGCTCATCTCCAAAGGAAATTACCGCGCTGAGTGCGTTCGGAAAGTGAATTAATGGAGATAAATCACGGGAATGACACCTGCGGCTCTGCTCGGCGGCGTCGGGGGGGTTCGGTTTGGTTCACGCGGATGATTTTTTATTTTAAATGTGTCGCTAAAAACAATCTTGTGACATTTGATGCTGGGATTCAGATCAGAATAAACATCCACCTTCCTCGCAGAAAGGACAAATTCCGGTTAGGCGCTGGAAATGCAAAATTTGCGTTTCAAATGAGCTGGGTGAAGATGTGCCCTGCTCACGAGGTGCAGCAGAGTCCCTGGGAGAGGGACCAGGATTATATTGGGGAAATATGGAAAATATGGATCTTTTCTGAGGGGGCCCCTCACGGCAGAACCCCAGGGCGAGAATTCCCGGGGGGAATTGGGAACTGCCAAAGAAAACCTTCTTGTTCCAAGATTGCAGAGCAGTCCCAGCCTCTCCTGACTGGAGCCACTGCGGGGGCAGCGAGGGGGACACTGAGCCCAGGGTGTCACCAGGGTCTGTCCTCACCCCGGGAAGGACACATGTCCCAGCAGAGGTGGCACCAGAGCCAGGGGACATAGGGCTGCTGCCCCACCTCCCACAGGAACTCAGGGAAATGGGAGCACCTGGATTAACCATTCCACAGCCAGAAAACGTTAAAGGGACTCCAGGAGAGCTGGAGAGGGACTGGGGACAAGGGATGGAGGGACAGGACACAGGGAATGGCTTCCCACTGCCACAGGGCAGGGCTGGATGGGAGATTGGGAATTGGGAATTCCTGGCTGGGCTGGAATTCCCAGAGCAGCTGTGGCTGCCCCTGGATCCCTGGCAGTGCCCAAGGCCAGGCTGGACATTGGGCTTGGAGCAGCCTGGGACAGTGGGAGGTGTCCCTGGGACAGTGGGAGGTGTCCCTGCTGTGGCAGGGGTGGCACTGGGTGGGATTTGAGGTCACTTTAACCCAAAGCACTCCGTGATGTGACTCTGTGACGGGCACTGAGAGGATTTTCCTGTGGCATTCCCAATCTCTGCTGCTTTGAGCCTCACAGTGGCACAGGAGCCTGTCAGAAGGACAATGGGGCTGAGGTGACGAGGTGACCATGGGGCTGGGCTGATGGAGTGACCATGGGGCTGGGGTGATGTGTGACATTTGTTGTCCCTCCAGCAGCTCGGACTGGGACAACAGCTGTGATTTCCAGGGTCTCAGAACTGTTCCTTCAGCCCTGCCCTGAGCATGGCTGCAGTGCCCAGACTGGGACTGGACCTGGGAGAGGCCCTGGGACACAGGGACACAGGGGAGAGGAGCAGAGCACTGGCAGTGACCCTCCTGGAGTGCCTGGTGGAGGAAAGCTCAGCCACACACGAGGAGCTCCCACAGCACCCAGTGACCGTGGCATCCTGTGGGGAAAAGTGAAATTCCCCCTGCTCTTCAAATGCAGGACAAGAAGCACTCCCAGAGATGTGGAACCTCACAGAAGGCCCAGAAAGAGACCTGGGGCACAGGCCAGGCTGTGACACAGCACTGCAGGAATCCCTTCCCACCCTGGTCTGCCCTAATGTGAGCAGACAGACGTGAGGACGTGGCAGGGCAGGGAGCTGGCAGCACTGCAGGAACGGCTCCGGAGCTGAGGGGGCACAAATCCAGCTTGGAAATAAGCTGCAGCTTCCCTTGGGGTCAAAGTGATGAAAAGCAGAACTCTGTTCCCCAGGAGCAATGGATCTGCCACAGCCTGGCAGCTGGAAAATGAGCTGGGACATCCCCAGCCCAGCACGGGGAGGAGCTCCAGGGCCTGGGCGGGAGCTCCATGTCAGTTATTCCAAATCATCAGGGCAAGGTTCTTCCCCCAGAGGGTGGGATAAGCCCTGGAAAAGCTCCCCAGGGAATGGTCCCGGCCCCGAGGCTGCCAGAGCTCCAGGAGCCTTTGGACAGCGCTGCCAGGGGTGCCCAGGGTGGGATTGTTGGGGGGTCTGTGCAGGGACAGGGGTTGGGATGATCCCTGTGAGTCCCCAAATACCCAGTGTACCCACAGAATCACAGAACATTCAGATCAGGAGGTTCTGTGACTCTCCGAGCTCTCACAGAGAGGAGCCAGCCTGCCCCGTGCCCCCTGTGCATCCTCACATGGCCAGAGCTCCCTGTTCCCTCACTGCCAGCTCCTGCAGCCTTTCAAATCCATGTCCCCTGTGCCATCTGGGACACCAGGGACCCCCAGGACCACCAGGCTCCACTTCCACGAGCTCTCTTTTCCAGCCAAAACCCCCCAAGACCTCTGGGCAAAAGGAGCTGGGGTTATTTTTCCCAGAGAACCCCACACAGCACTGGAGCACCTCTGAGAGACTCCTGGGAGCTGCAGGAGGGCTCTGTGGGACCTGTGATTTCCTGGGAGGCTGGAAATAACCCAGAGGACTTTCTTCCTGGTGAAGAAAACCCCACACCCGACCAAAACAGTTAAAGGGCTTTTCTGTGGGTGTAGAGCCAGCCCTGGACCTGCCCAGGCTGGACACGGGGTCAGCATGGCCCAGCCTCAGCTCCTGCTCACAGTGGGGCCTGCACTGCCTTTACCTCAGGCTGCTCAACCTGCCCAGTAGGGTTTGAGACCAAACCTCACCCAGATGGATCCCAAACCCCTCCATGAACGGGACTTGGGAACTCTGTGACCGTGTCTGTAGGTCCTGGCATCACCCTGTGGGCGGGCACTGTCACAGCCAGAGGGGACAGGTCCATGTGCAGGTGGATCATGCTGAGGATTGCCCACGGGGTGACACAGAGGGGACTCAGGGAGGAGAAATGCAATTTGGATTGGGAAGTGGTGACGGGGCAGGGACGTGTCTGGGGTCCCAGTGCAGGCTGTCCCCAGCAGTGTGTGCTCTGTCACCAGCTGTTAAACCAGCTGGGGCCGTGTTCTTTATCCCTTCCAGGACCCACCCTCCCCCCAGGGGATCTCTGCTGTCCATGGGCCATCCAGGCTCACTGCAGGGCTGATCCAATCCCATCATCCCACGGGGAGAGGCTCCACCCAGGGGGAGGAGCCCAGCATTCCCGCCTGGATCAAAGCTGGCATTGAGAACAGCAGCACAGCCTGTGTGCACTGGATTCCCAGAGGGAGCCCGGCCCCATCTCAGCCCCACTGGGCCCTTCTCCAGGATCATCTCTGCTCCAGCAGAACCACATCTGTCACTGCAGGAGGGCTGGGCTGGGCTGACACCAACACCCTGACCAACAGGGGGGCAGCTCCTGTGCTCACTCTGCCAGGGTTTATAGGATTTTTTTGTTTGCTTCTTTTTTCTGTACTACTACATTTTTATTGTAATTTTCCCAGTAAAAAACTGTTATTCCTATTCCCGTTTCTTTGCCTGACAGCCCCTTAACTTCAAAACTGTAATAATTCAGAGGGAGAGAGTTTGCATTCTCCAATCCAAGGGAAGCTCCAGCTTTCCCTGGCACACACCTGTGCATCCAAACCAAGACAAGAGCAAAGCCCCGTTCACAGTCCATGTGCTCTGGAATCAGAAATGAGGCAGGGGTAGCACGGAAGCACTAAGAGCGTCTCCAACATCTTCACACAGCTCGAGATTTTAATGCCTGAAGCCAAATTCACTTCTTGAATGAAAGAGATATGATTCATTTTCCTTGACCTTATTCAGGGGGATTTTAGATAGCTTTCTTCCCCGCCTGATTGAACAGCCTCATTTTTGTTTTACTTTGAATTCTTTGTCTTTCTTTTTTCCCTTTATTTCTCTTTCAATACCGTGAAAGTCTAAAGAACGAACCGAGACAGGGAGGAAAATATTAAATATTGGGTAGCGGTGAAATCAGATCGCTCTATTAAATTAAACAAAATTAATCATTTCTATATCTAACCTAAACTACCCATGCACAGCTCTCATTTTCTCTGGGAATCTTTTCCCATGAATAATAACACCGCACAGCTGCCGTGGCTCTTGATGCTTGAAGAAACAGAAAAATCAGACATTATTGAACCTTGGGACAAACAGATCCTGTCTGGGGGCTGCCGTGGGGTTTCCACAGATGAATTGTGGTGTTTAGGGGTTGTTCCCCGCCCCTCCTTGTTGCAGGGTGGGTGAGGCAGCCCATCTCCCAGCCCTGGGAGCCACAGGAAACACGGGCTCAGCTGCAGGGAATGTTCCAGAAGGTCCCACAGCATTCCCAGCTCCTTGGCCTCGTGCCCTCCCCTGCTGCCCTGCCCTGTTTGGGGTATCCGTGCTCCACGCAGCAGGAAAATGCCTTTATTCCTGGAAGGCAGTTCCTTACAAATGAAACAACTAATGGGAGCTAATGGCAACGGGGCCTAATAGAATTTCCTTAATTTCATCATAAACTGTTTGCTGAAGATTGCGTGATTCCCATTACCAACCCATCGGCGCCGTAACTCGGCCCTCCTCGTGCCATTGCCCGTCTGCAAGGGAGCCTTTATCTAAATTGGAGATGGGGAGCCCTCCCTGCAGACTGAGCTCAAAACGTGCTCACCGCGTTTGTGAAATAAATTACCCCGGCCTTGTCTGTGCTCCGCAGATCCTGAGCCGATATTTTTAATTGCTGCCGCGTAAACAAGTTTTCTTTACAAATTAGAATTGTGAGCAGGTTGTTATTTCCAGGGCGGTTTTCAATGCTTAGATAATATTTAAATCAGTTTGATAGGATTTTTTTTTTTTTTTTTCCCCCCCAGATTACACGTGAACATGTCTTCCTTATCAACGTGACACAAATCTCTTGTGGCCGTTTGGAACTTTTGCGTTGAACACAGGGAGTTTGTTCATAAGCCTGGACTTTTGTGGTGAAGAAAAATAATACCTGGATTAAAATTACCTAAAGAAGATCTTAACCTAATTACACTCCAGTCTGCAACGGAGAAATCTGAGGCTTCAGGAGGTTTCAGAGGAAGGGAACAACCAGGAGCAAATAAAGTGTGTCAAAACATGCAGAAACCATGAAAAAAACCCCCAGACATTAACAAAACCAATAACTCTGCCCTGCCAGCTCTAAGCTGACACAGAGCAGGGTCAGATCATCCCCTGAATTATACAGGACAGGGGAAAAACCTTATAACCTGAACTCAGTGCAGAGAGAACTCTTGCCCTGGCCAAGGCAGTCCAGAGAAGCCCAGGGAAGTTCTGTGCAGGCTTTTAAACGCTGAATGGTCCAGGTGGGATTTTTGGCACCTTCCCCAATGAAACTGCAGCAGGTTTTGAGGTCCAGGTGTCCAGCTGGAATCTCTGCCTGCACCTGGGCAGTTACAGGGAAAAGGGCATCGAAGTTTCTGGGTCTTTTACCTCCTAAGAACAGCAAGGGGTGAGTCTAAAACTCTTCCCTCTATTCCCTAAAGTCTTAAACCTTTCCCTGCTGGGGTGTGGGGTGAATTCCCGCACTCCACCCCACGCAGGGGCAGATTTTTCCTGCAGCAGTGAGCTGAGGAAGAGTTTACAGTGCTGCACTTTGCAAGGACCAGGCAGGAGGAGCAGGGAGAAGGAGCAGCCCCCGGGTGAGAAGTGTGAGCAGCAGGTCAGGGCCCAGGCAGGGGCTGGGGCTGCTGCACTTGTCCCCCTCTGAACCCTGATAGGAGAGCTGGCAGTGACAGCTCTGCCACACAGAGGCATAAACAGCCCTGGTGATGGGGATTCCTCCTGAGCAGCCTGTCAGGGCTCGGTAAAACCAGGGCAGATAACAGCTCCTGGCTGGTTCTGTCTGCCACAAACCCGTGACCCAGTCAGACACGGCCCGGAGCAGACCTGTGCTGGGCTCAGGGGCTGTGCTCACCCTCCCCTGCAGGGTGACACTGGGCACACGGCTGGGGCTCAGGGCTCTCA
>VXBN01016776.1:0-17642 GCA_013397395.1 Sinosuthora webbiana
AATAATAATGATAATAATAACAATAATTTGTGCTGTTGCAGCACCTGTCACCAAAGGACAGGAAAACACACCACGGAGGCTCGGTACGCTCCGATTCCAAACACGAAGCAGAAATGACGGGCATGCGGCACTCCCGTATTCTCGTTACGGGCACTACCGGCGGTAACAACCCCTGGCACCCTGGGCGCTCCGCAGATTCCCCCTTTCCAATTCTGGACCTGCGGGAGGGTGAGGAAAACCGAGCCACCAAGAGGCTGCGCTCTCGTCCAGCCTTGGTGCGCTCTGCGGCCGAGCTGGGAAGTCCGGCCAGACTTCCTAGCGCCAGGCTTGGCAGGGCAGCCGAAATCCCCAGGGGTCCCCGTCCTGCACGCACTCCCACGGAGGAGCAGCTCCTTTTTCACAGAATAGCTGCGGGCGGATGAGTTGCTTTAAGGTCACTCTCCGAGGCAGTTATCGTGTCGGAAGTAGGAGCCAGGACTCTTAAATCATGGCTGCTATAAGCAAGCCCGGTTCAAATCCAAAGCCAAAGCCAAAATCCAAAACGAATCCAAAATCCAAACCCCAACTAAACGTGACACCAACATAGGGCACACGTAAAACTAACATCCCGTGCAGGCAGGGCATCCCTGAGGTGCGTGAATCCCTGGAGCCCTGAATTTGGGGTAGGCAGGAGGGCAGGGATAATTTAAATGCCCAGTTGTGCATATATACACCTGAGCAGGTCAGGGATGCTACAAACAGGCCCGGCACTTGCAGAATCTGGATCTAAATTAGTCACAAAGTGGCTAGATTTGGGGGCAGGCTAATTAACTGTTAACTGGACTACAACTAGCCCGGTACAAAATCTGCTCAAAATCCAGATAAATAGTTGTAAAAACGCTGGGGAGGGGAAGAAGGTTATTTGCAGGCATCAGAAAGAATAATTTAGGAAGCCTCATTATAAAGCTGGAGTCTGAAGAAGACAATTGACTCCTTGCTTCACCTCCAAATAATTAAAGGCATGAGGGGAGCCCAGAGCACAGCCCTGCAGCCTTTGGGTGATAGCAGGGGCCGCATCAGAACAGTATCAGCACTTGGTTCTGCACATGCAAAAAAGTCCCATTGCTTTCAAAACGATGCCTTCTGCACCCTGAAAAATGGAATTTGGGTAATATTTTTAGTTCAGCATCTTGTCCCACAGCCTCCAGAGTGACCTCGCATGCACTGGGTCTGATTTCCTCACTTCCTCAGGGAACCTCAATCTCTTTTCATGCATGTGGTAAATCGGGAGGGGGGAAAAAACAAGAGTTCCTTGTCATTCCAATATTTTCTGGTGAAAGACAGAAAATGTCCATTAATCCATACATTATACTTTTTAATTTTTCAAAACTTGCCAGGCTGTTGTAAATGAGATTAAAATCTCCTTTTTCTTTATTTCCCCCTTTGTAGCTCCACTTGCCTCAGCACTGACAGCCACGATTACTTTATTGTCATGAAGGAAGTGACAAAAGGCACAGTGTGGTGTGTGCTGTGAAGAGGTGGAGGACAGGAACGGGATCCAGGAGTTAATATAATTTTTTGGCCCTGCCACAGGTTCTCCGGGGGGCCTTGGACACCTGCCTTTCCCTGTGGATAGGGATCTGGGCTTTGGCACCTGTGGTTTCCCATAGGTACAGCTGGGCCATCAGCACTTGCCTGGTTGTGTGATCTCTGCAGGTGAAAATTGCCCCAGAAGTGCTAAATATTAAATGACTGATAAAGAACTGCCTTCCAATTAACCCTGCAAACTTGTTTGAACAGACCATATGTATGTGCCCATATGGAAAATACAGAAATAAGCATAATGAAGCTGATAAGTTTGGGAAACGGGGCCTGGGCTGAGGGGGCACTTGGAAAGCAGGGTGATAACCACAGCCTGCCCTGCTCTGGATGCATTGCTCAAATGTCACCCTGGGCCAGAAACCTGTCCTGAAATGCATGAAGGGCACTGTTAATCCCCGAGGAGAAATAAAATATGTTTGAGTCATAGAATTCAAGAATTGTTTAGACTGGAAGGGACCTTAAAGCTCATTTCGTTCCACCTCGTCTGTCAGGGCCGGGACACCTTCCACCAGACCAGGTTGCTCCAGCCCTGTCCAACCTGGCCTTGGACACTTCCAGAGATCCAGGGGCAGCCACAGCTGCCCTGGAAAACCTGTGCCAGGGCCTCCCCACCCTCACAGCCAAGGATTTTTTCCTTCCACATAGCCTGGATCTCCCCTAATTTAGTTTAAAACCGTCACCCCTTGACCTGTCACTTCAGGCCCTACTAAAAAGTCTCTCTCCGTCTCTCTTCTAAGCCCCTTTGGAGCATTGAAGGGATTCATACGATGTATTGCATTTGTATAATGTGTTTGCACAGCGTATTGCATCCCTCCTGCCAAACACATTAGGTCCTGGATGTGAAATCCCGCCGAGCCCACCCTCCCCAGCCCCAGAGCTCCATTCTCACGGGGGTTTCTGGGGACCTTTCCTGAACCCAGCTGGCTTTGAAGAGCTGAAGCCGAGTTAATTTGCATTGCAATTCAGCCTTTGACAGACAGTTGGAGCCAAGGCACTGTTAACCTAATTGTTTTGCTAACAGCACCAGGGTGTGAGACTCACCAAAGGCACTTCCAACAAAGGGGATAAAACCAGACTTGGGAAAAAGAGAAAAAAAAAAAAAAAAAAAAAAAAAAACCCTTTTCCTGACATCATTACCCGGTACAAACAAACAGAGCTGATCCCTCTTCATACACTTTCCAGGCGAGGGTCAATAACAAACACACTTTGCTCTTTTGGGGGTATGTCTCTCCTTTTCACAGCAGTGAAAAGGCAGTCAGGGGAGGTAGGAGAGAACAAGCCAGGCTGAAGGCAGGGCAGAGGCAGCGCAGGCTGGCTCCTGGCACTCTCCCATCCTTTTGTGCACATTAGGAATAGCTAAGCTTGTGGCCCTGCTTCTATTTTTATGCATTATTTTGAGAGCAGAGCTCTCAAGCAATGTTCAAAGTCTGGGTTATGAAGCCGTTTTGGCTGTAACCAGTCTCCTTCCACTCCAGCAGCTCATGTCGAGAGAGCAGATTCAAGCTATGACTCCCAAGGTCTGCAAAGAAAAGCATTCTTCAGGGAGCCCTCCTGTGTGGTGATCAGCACCGGGAGACAAGGATCTCATGCCCACTGCTGTCACACAGCCCTGAGAGCTAAAATCACCACCTCAGTGCTGGTGCTCCTGGCTGCTGGTGGCCATTCCGGGGCTGGAAAAGGACTCAGTAAAAGTGGGTACGAGGGGAGATTCACTGCACCCACCTCTGGGGTCGGACAGCAGAGAGACATGGACCTGCTGGAGTGAATCCAGAGGAGGCCACGGAGATGCTGCCAGGGCTGGAGCCCCTCTGCTCTGGAGCCAGCCTGGGACACCTGGGGCTGTTGAGCTGCACAAGAGAAGGCTCCAGGGAGAGCTGCCAGCCCCTGCCAGGGCCTCAAGGGGCTCCAGGAGAGCTGCACAGGGACTGGGGACAAGGCCTGCAGGGACAGCACACAGGCAATGGCTTCCCAGGGCCAGAGGGCAGGGCCAGATGGGATGTGGGGAAGGAATTGGTGGCTGTGAGGGTGGGGAGGCCCTGGCACAGGGTGCCCAGAGCAGCTGTGGCTGCCCCTGGATCCCTGGCAGTGTCCAAGGCCAGGCTGGTTGGGGCTTGGAACACCCTGGGATAGTGGAAGTTGTCCCTGCCTGTGAAAGAAAGGGTTGGAATGAGGTGAATTTTAAGGTCCCTTCCAGCCCACACCACTCTGTGAGAAAAATGAGGAAAAGGCCTGTTGAGATGAGATGTATCCTTGCCTGTGCTTACCAGCCATGGGTAAAACCTTTCCTCTCTCCAGCCTTGGGGGCTGGGCCATCCAAATCAAACGTCCACCAGTGGCTGTGACAGGCACCAGTGCTGTCCCTGGGGGGCTCATCCCGACACGGGAATATTCTCATTCCTCAGGGCACTCACACATGCCTGACTCTGACTGTGTGCTCTGCTGGCTGAAATTCTGTTAGCTTTACGAGCTGGCCACACGGACGCTGTGGTGTTTAGGTTTGGTAGCTAGAAAGGGGTTAAACACGGGGCACTCTTTACGCCAACATAAAGGAAAGAATACATATAAAGTGCATATTAAAACTGTATGCCTCCCTAATTTAAACAAAAAATTTTAGTAGGAGTATTTGCTGTTTGCAATGCAAGATGCTGGTCAATCTTTGATCGATCAAAGAGGAAGGTGGATGGTGCAGGGATCAGGACCCCGTGTGCTGCAGGGAAAGGAAGGAAGAGTGAAGGTGGGCTGCTGCCAGAGGGAAAGTGCTGCTGGCAAAAGGGATCTGGTGTCCCACGGCCATGGCATGCCAAGGTGGGCCACAGGGGCAGTGCCTGCCCTCCAGGGCCTCTCTGGTGGTCACTCACTGACACTCTCAGTGTCCACAGGGCTGCCACACCTCTGCCCCTCAAATAACGCGTGGCAGCAGCGCTGTGTCACCAGTGGGGCCAAGGGTCAGCCCAGCTCCCGATGAATGTCACCAGTGGGATTTGTGACCAGGAGGTGAGAGGGATTTAGGTCAGACAGTCTGAGAGGGGATGATGGTGGAGCTGGGCAGGAGAACACGGTGTCATTTGGGAGCCACAGGCCAGGCAGAGGAGATACAGGGCTGTTGGAGGGAAGATGTAAAGGGGAGGAATGGAGACAGCTGCAATATTTGATTTTACAGATAAAGGAAAGCTTGAAAATCCCTCTAGCTGGGACATGCTATGCTGAGAAAAAGGCTGGATTCTTCCTCCAGCAGTCCAGCCCAGAGATCCCAGTGCCTTTGGGCACCGAGCTCCTTAGGATCTAGCAGACTCTGACTCAATGTTAATATAAAATATGTGATGCTATTGCACCACCTCAGTTGCAACTCTTCATCTGTATTGTACCTGTATTTCTGTGTTTCAGGTGTCCAAATTAGTAATGTAAGTTTTCAGATTTGTTTTGGTGTGTTAAGCTCCCTAAAAGTGATTTTTTTTTCTTTCTGTAACAGCAAAGTGGCTCTGCTGGAACAGTTTAAAGATAAGCACATGTGGACAGTATAGCTGGTGTCCCTCTTTCAGTATTTCAGTTTCAGTAGCGTAGATCAAAGTCCTCTTTGTTTTCAACTGAGTACATTTGCATGGACTGCAATGTTTTGTTTGTAGTTACCTATGGGGATCTCTGGATCAGACAGTGGGGTGTGTGGAAAGAGCTGGGGCTGACAGCAGAAATAGGGGTATTTGTTACCCTGTGATTCCCCCTCCTGACACCTCAGGGGAGACCAAGACCTTGTGGTTTCAGCCACACTTGCCTTGCAGACCTGCCCATGGCAGGGAGATTGGAACCAGAGGATCTTTAAGATCCCTTCCAACCCAAACCACTCTGTGCTTCCACAATTCTAGGACCTCAGGGTGCACCCCAGGTGGTGATCCACTGCCTCCTGGACCCACACACAATATTGCAACACCAATGCCCAGGAGCCCTGGGGAAGGGTGGGGTGTCCGTCACTTAAAAGCAGCATTTTAGTCCTATTGTTATCAAGCCAATCCCTGAATCCTGGCTTTAGGGGAATTTATCAGCTCCTGAGAGGTGGGCTACTCAGATGCAGCCACAAGGCAGGGACGTGCCCTTCCTCTTACCCAGAAGAGGAGGCTGAGGTGCCACTGCCTGCAGATCAGTTTACCGGCGGGAGGAGCCCACAACGCCCTCAATAAAATCAAACAAAAGCACCCCAAACCCATTTCGGCAGAAGGAAACAGTTGCAAAAGGGATGGGAGAGCAGCAAGCAAAGCAAGAGGAAAAAACTCCAGCTTCTGTGTTTCCTATTGCTGGCAGGTAGGGGTGTAATTTTGGAGTTCCTTCCTTTTTAATGGGATAGGTCGTAACCTTACCATCATTTATGTGTCTCTCTGTATTTATTGCAGTGGCCTGGCCAGATGCACCGTGGAGCCGATTTCTCTCCCTCAAACATTAGTCATGTCCTCACAGATGGCAGAACAACAGCCTATGCTTTTCCACGGGCTTTACCAAGCAAAATTCCCTGTGACGCCAAATGGGAATTTTGTCCAGTCAGGGACAGGGACTGGCCCCTTGTAAAAAGAAAATCCCCATGTTTGTGGTGAGTTGCTCAGCATCAGCGTTCCTCTTTCTGACCTACAGCTTGACATAAAAAAATAATCCAACTATCAGACATCTGCAATCAAGGACTTCGTGAAGCCCTGACCTTTTACGTGTGGAGTATCGCAGTTACACTGCACAACAGTCTGCTTCAGGGAGCACAGTCTGGATTTCTCGTCCCCAAATCCAATGCAAATACTCACTTGAAACAGCAAAGTTGCTGAATTCTTCTTTATATTCCAGCTCTCTAGGAGCATTACAGGTCTAGATTACAATATTTTGGGTTTACATACTATATGCCTTTTTGAGTTGTGTGAGAGAGAAGGGAGAAGACGCATGCAAATAATTAAAAGATGCTTCAAAATCAGGACAGCTGAGGCAACTAATGTCTTTTATCTGCAATGCCTTAGTCACAAAATACCTGCATGGGTGAAATAAAAAAAAATAAAAGGTAGATGCTGCGCTAGGAGGACACAATTGAGAAGTGAAGCATCGTTTTTCAACGGTAATGATCCAGGTGGAGTAATTAACCACTGGTTGTGGTGGAAGTTTTGTCAATAATAATTGTGAAATGAGGTTTTGGTGGTATTCAGCAGATGAGCTCCAGCTGGTTTAAACCTGTAAGGGTGCAGGGAGCCTTTCTGCCCCGAGTTACTCAGGTGGGTAGTCTAGACAGCAGGAATAGCTCTTCATACCCGATAATTTATTAATTAGTAGAGCCACTGCATTAAAACAGATAATTGAAAAGTCCTCATTTGTCTAAGTGTAGGGTTGGGATTCTTTAATAACTTTTTACAAATATTAAACCCAACAGAAATGCTTTCATTACAGTCTTGCACATGGCTTAGTTCCAGGAAATGGGACCTGCTGGGAATTGATTTTTTTTTTCTGTGAAATTTCCAAGTGATGGAAATTGCTTGAGAATGGGAGAGTGGCTAACACTAAAATAAAACTGAAACTCTGTCTGATAGTCACTACCTTCAGGATGAGAAAATTTCTTTCAACCTCAAGTAAGGGAGTTTCAGGTAAACAAGAAATATAGGATTGGACGGGAACTGACTTCCCTGATTTCACAATCCAAATTGCATGAAGTGAAGAAAAAAAAAAAAAAAAAAAAAAAAAAAGAAGTATTAGGAGTAAAGTGTAATTTAAAGATTGGATTTTCAAAAGCACATTACCCAAACCTGCACATTCATTTTATCTGGAGGGAAGAAGGCACGCCATCTGATAGCAATGATTAATCCAAAGGAGGCCCAGACTTGTTCTCTTCATTTAAGAGGAAAAATTACATATTCTGTGAGGAGGTAAAAAACCAGCTGTACTGACTGAGATACCCGTGGCTCTTCTAGAGACTGAAGAACATGGCTCACCATCTCCCATAACTGTTAATATTTGGGGTTTTTTTCAAAGACATAGAAGTAAGTTTAGGTCTCAAATATCCAAAGTGTGATGGAGACACACTTTTTTTTTTTCTTTTTTCATTTTATGATTTTTGGGGGTTCGCTGACATAATTTAATGACACCAAGTCAAACCACCCAACACCACATATGGAATAGAGGAGGAAACTGATTTACAGCAAAGAGGAAAAGTTCACTGTAATGGATCCTATGCTAACTGTGCCTTCAAGTTCAGGGAAAGATCTTAGATATTGAAGTGTATCAATTACAATCAGCAAAATTAAAAAAGGTTTTTGCCAGCTGGTCCTAGTGAGGGGAGTTAACTGTGACCTGGTCCCAACGCTTTCCAACACTCACCTACCTCCCAAATCACAGAGACAGGGAAGAGCACTTCACAAAGAATTAAAGGATGACTTTATAGCCATTGTTTAAAACCATAATTAACACGGTGTTTAAAGCAAAAGTGAGACAATTACCACCTCCTAAAGCCCTTAAGAAATCCGAGCAGCATATCTCCTGCCAGACTTTCTGATATCACAGGCACCATAAACAGAGCTTTGCAAGAACCATCCCATTCACAGCCCCGACAGCTATTGTCCTTAGGTGCTAAGTATTATTATTATTACTACGATTACCCTCTCTGTTCGTGGTGATGTGCTAGGGAGTCAGCAGCTCGGGTTTCTCAAGATCTCACTGACTCCTGCAAAGAGAAGCCTCACCTCCAAAGGGTGTCTGTCTGTCAGTGGGACTGCAGAGCTCTCAGGGCTGATCCAACAGCACTCGGTCCGTTGGGAAGATCACAGGATCCTGGGATGGTTCGGGCTGGAGGGGATTTTAAAGCCCATCCAGTCCCACCCCCTTGCCATGGGCAGGGACACCTTCCACTAGATCAGGTTTCTCCAAGCCCCATCCAACCTGACCTTGGACACTTCCTATGATGAAAAGGACAAGACAGCAAGGTCTCGGCTTCTTGGGTCACAGCTAGGAACATCATGACACGTTGTCCCCCGTCCCTCTGGCGAGCCCTAAGTTGAGTCTCAGTGCATCACCTCCCTCTGCCTCACATCTGTCTGCACAACAGCAGGTCGGGAAAATTGGTACTGCTCTCAAAGTGCCTTTAGTCCGGACTAGTTAAACTATTCTGCAACGTATTCATTACAGAAAAATGTGGTAAATTAGATTAGTAGAGCCAGAAAGCTCTCTTAATTGCTTTGACTTACCGGGAACACAAAACTACTCGGAGTCTCAGAAGAAAGGATTCATTTTCTGTACATCTGAACTATTTTAAGTGCTACCTCGGTGCCTAGAGAGTCCTGCTGCACCCTCAGTCCCCATCAGGGCTCTCACACAGCACTGGCTGGGATGCACTCCTGGGATAAAGGATGTAAGCCATGCCTCAGCTCCGGAGCATCCTGCAGTTGAACAAAGGGAAATATGTGGCAATATGTATAAAATCACAGAATTGTTTAGGTTGCAAAAGGCCTCCGAGATCACTGAGACCAACTCTTGCCCCAGCACTGCCCAGGCCATTATCCCCTGTCCCCAAGTGCCACATCTACATGGCTTTTAAATCCCTCCAGGGATGGGAACTACTACACTTCCCTGGGCAGTTGTGCCAGGGCTGGACAACCCTTTCCATGAAGGAATTTTGCCCAATATCCACCCTTAGCCTCCCCTGGCCCAGCCTGAGGCCGTTCCCTCTCCTCCTGTCCCTGTTCCCTGGGAGCAGAGCCCGACCCCCCCGGCTGTCCCCTCCTGGCAGGGACTTGTGCAGAGCCACCAGGTCCCCCCTGAGCCTCCTTTTCTCCAGGCTCAGCCCCTTTCCCAGCTCCCTCAGCCTCTCCTGGGGCTCCAGCCCCTTCCCCAGCTCCCTGCCCTGCCCTGGACACGCTCCAGCCCCTCGGTGTCTGTCCTGTCCCCAGCCCTGGAGGGGCCTCAGCAGTGCAAGCCCAAGGGACATTTCAGAACACACAGTAACAACTCCTCAGCCTGTGGTGCTGCCCTGCTCAGACCATGCCAGTCTCAGCCTCAGGGCCCTGGGGATTCCCTGCTGCTTCTTCCTCTTCCTCGTCATCCTCCTCCTTCTCCCCTTCCTGCCACCCTTCACCCTTGGCAGCCCCACCCGCTGCCACCTCCAGGCTGCCACATCCTGTGCCCACTCTGCCCCACGACACCCTTTTCCACCTGGGCCAGCCCTGTTCCTCAGTTTACCCAGCTATGACTGTGCTCACTAACAGGTTATTATCTCTCTGTGTTATTACCCCAGGGGAGATCAGCTACTGCCAGTCAGGAGGTGCAGCTACTCCCCTCCCAGGCTCCAAAGGGCACCTACTGCAAGGCAGAACTAATTTTTTTTTTTTTTTTTTTTTTTTTATAATTTCACATTAAANNNACAGTTAACACGTAATCCATGGTCTATCTGAAAACTAAACCGAGAAACAGCTAAGAGGGAGGAAACCGTGTAGCAAACCTAATTTCTATCTCCCTACCCTCCCCAAAAAAAAAAAGAGAAGAAAGTCTGTCATTAGATGACTTGGTGTTAAAGGAATGCTGTAATGTACAGAAATCCCATGCCATTATACATGCCCCTGAGGGCACCGTGGATTTCTGTTCCAGCATCTGCCAGGGCACTTCATCTCTGCTCACCAGCCTGGGTAGGGAAGAACTCAATGCCTCATACACCATTTGACACTGACTGAAAACTTCTATTTCGCTATTGGCACTTGCCTGGCTGGACCATGCATTAGATGGCATTCACCTCGCATATATTCTGACAGTAGGAAGCTAGATTTCTGGTCTAATATTTTTTTTAGTATCTCCTGAGGGTCTCTGAGAGGAGAAAAACCCCTTCAGGGTGCAATTCCCTCTCCTGGACACCCATTGCAGTGTGGGTGATACACCCGTGTGGGAAGACTGCTCACCCCATCCCAGGAGATGCCCAGGGAGCTGGGTGGTCCGAGTGGGACACGGGGTAGGGCAGGGGTGAGGGATGCACTGCAGCTCAGACAGGTTTGTTTTGGGGATTGCAGCTTTGGGGCCCAACAAATGAGTGCATCCTGGGAGGTCTGCAGCTGCACAGGGGAGATGGTGCCACTGCCCAGCTGGGAGCAGCTGTTTTCATGGAGTCAGAATGGTTTGGGTTGGAAAGGACCTTGAAGATCATCCCATTCCACCCCCTGCCATGGACCTTGAAAATTTTCACATTCCACCCCCTGCTGTGGGTTGGGACATCTTCCACCAGACCAGGTTGCTCCAAGCCCCGTCCAACCTGGCCTTGGACACTGCCAGGGATCCAGGGGCAGCCACAGCTGCTCTGGGAAACCTTTGCCAGGGCCTGACCACCCTCACAGCCACCAATTCCTTCCCCAGATCCCATCTTGCACTGGGAAGCCATTGCCTGTGTGCTGTCCCTGCAGGCCTTGTCCCCAGTCCCTGTGCAGCTCTCCTGGAGCCCCTTGAGGCCCTGGCAGGGGCTGGCAGCTCTCCCTGGAGCCTTCTCTTGTGCAGCTCAACAGCCCCAGGTGTCCCAGGCTGGCTCCAGAGCAGAGGGGCTCCAGCCCTGGCAGCATCTCCGTGGCCTCCTCTGGACTGGCTGCAGCAGCTCCACGTCCTTGTGCTGTTGGAGCCAGGGCTGGGGCAGCTCTGCAGGTGGGGTCTCACCTGGGCACAGGGGCAGAGGGGCAGGATCCCCCTCCCCTGCTTCCCACACTCTGGGCTGTGCCCAGCCCATATTTCTGGCCACAGCTGCCCCTGAGTGTCTGCAGGCAGTCACAAAGCTGCCATTTCACTCAAAAAGTGAGTGCATGGCCCCATGTGATAGAGCACAAAGAATGATGTGCCATTTCAGCACATAGTCCTTCCAAGCTCTGAGCCCCTGGCAGCTGAAGAAATCGGGATGTCCTCTTGCAGAGACCTGTGTCCCACTGCCATCTCCCTCTCTGTGGGTGCAAGTCCTGGGAATCCTGACTGTTAGTCTCCTGACAACTCTTTTTTTGTTTGTTGGTTTGGTTTTTTTGTTTGTTTGTTTGTTTTATTTGGATTGTTGTTTTTTTTGTTTTTGTTTTTTGGGGGGGGCTTTTTGTTTTGTTTTGTTTTGGGTTTTTTTTGTTTTTTTTGTTTTCCAGTGGCAGAGGTATTGCAAAAGGTCTGTGATTTTCTTCCTTTCTGGTTCAAGAGGTTTATTGATAGGAATACAGGAGGCTGTGATTTGCAGAGGTTGAAGGGACTGAGCTGTGGAAGGGAGGTGAAGAAGAACAGCAGAAATAAAATGACAGTCAGTGCTCAAACTCCAGCAACCCTAGGAGACACGTCTCCTTCTTTTTACTGATTGGGGAGGCCGAGTTTCCTGCCTGGAAGCAATTTCCTCTGCCCCACTGTCTTTCATGTCTGCCTGCTCCCTCTCCGCCACCGTCCCCATCATTTGTCTGGAGATAAATCTGTCAGTCCCACTCAGGTGGCCGGGTGAGCCGTGGTGGCTTTGTGCTGGCAGGCACCAGCGGGAGTCACCAGCCCCGTGTCTGACCTGCAGACGATTACAAAAGCGTTTGAAACCCTTTATGATTCCCCATTGCTTCCTCTTCCCGATTTCTACTTCCCTCTTCCCGCAGCTAACCGAGCACTGCTCACCCAGAGCTGAACTCTCCGAACCGGCGCATCCTTAATATTTAGATTTTACTGTGCTGCAGGTAGCAGGGAGCTCCATATGGCACCGAGAAACCCACACCACTGGACCCACGGCACAGCCTGACACGGCAGGTGTAGAGGTGAGGGTGAGTGCTGTGCCCCAAGGACACGAGAGGGAGGATTGCCCTTGAGAGAAAAATAACTTGCGTCAGCCAGAACACCCAGTGCTTCGGGCTCAGAGCTGCAGGGTCATTAATAAACACAGGCAGAGGGAGAGACAGAGAGAGGGCCGAGAAAGATCATACATCTGCATTATAGCCCGTCATCATATGCATTATAACCCCTAGCACAGACTCTTATATATGAAATAGCCCCCCAACAGCCTCCCTGGGAAATAAAGTGTGGCCCGCTAGAAGGAAAAACATTCAATAAAAAGGTCATTTTTGTGAACGAGGCTTTGGAAATAGAGAGGCACTTTTCCATCATGGGCTACGGTACACTGAAGAACACACACAGGGGGCAATAAAAGCCAAATTAAATTACTTTGGCACCTGCTTGATAATGGCATTAGGACCATGCTTGCAGTCCTGTGTGTACCTAAGTGAGATGTCCCTTCTTTGTAGTTCCCCAACACGTCTCCTTGAGCCAGCATTTGTAAAATGATATTTCTATATTTACTTAAGCATCTATTTAAAGAGGAACCCCTCACAATTACTCACCACACGGATAGATGACTCTGTTTGGCTGTGTTTATTTAGTTTCTATTAGTGATTGGCAAAAAGTCTATTGAGGCTTCAAAGCAGATATAGATGAATGACCCGTTGATCATAAAATAAAGTATGATGATCCCTCCTGGGCCTTGTGGAAAATGGCATGTAGAGGGGACACGTATCATTACCTCATCCTGCCACTTTGTGATATAACATAGAATCCAGGCCTTCTGGTAGGTTTGGCTCCAAAGAAGATGTAGATACTTAGTGGCAGTCTAAGGTATAGAATAATGAGAGCAGTTCAAGGGAAACTGTTAGCTTCAAAGCATGGGTTCATTTGTCACTGCAGGTGAGACATCTTCCTACAAGTCCTCTGTCAGTGATGGCGGACAAAATGTGAGCCATCAGAATGTTAATCTCAAATTTTTGGCTTGCTGTTACCTGCTGGTGCGTGGTTCATCCTCTGGGAACTCAAGCACAGGCTGTCCTTTGCTCAGCTTCACACATCCAGAGCTGGGTCATGGAGTGGCGTGGATGACACAGGCAGAGCAGCATCTGGACTGTGATCAAAGGACACACGAAAATTTACTGTTTGCCATCATGTATTTCACTGTCCTGAGCAGCTCTGCTCATGGAGAGCTTGCCTGATCTGTCCTTTTTTCGGTTTGGTCTTTGGGGCAAACACTTATCAAGTCTGGCTCCAAGGTGAATAGTTCTTAATTAATACCTTTTCAGCAGATTTAACCTTCCAGGTGAGGCTGGTTAGGGCAGAAATTGGTGTTGCCTATGATCAGAGGAGTTAGCAGTGCATGGAAACCAGACACTCCTTGCTCAGGAAATACATCTGGTTCTGCCTTCTGAACCCTTCCTCCCGTGTCGTTCAAACCCCTCTCCAAAGCGGCACGAGCTACAAGTGCAGGAGCACCTGTCTGTGTTGGAAATCAAAGTTCTCGCTAATGGGAGGATATTTTTGCTGTTGCTCATTACCCCTGCCAGCCAAACCTCAAGTCTGACCAGCTGACCATCTCCTTTTCACCTCCAAGGTGTTGGTCCATGGCCCTCGGTTGTCGTGCCCACCCCGATGTGTGCTGAGCCATCCATGGGGCAGGAACTGCTGCCTCCCGAGGAAGAAGAAATCCTCCAGGGTTGCGAGGGTGCTAACACTGATGGATCATAAATAACACCAGTTGTGTTTTTCTTGTGAATTTTCAAAGTGTTATGGGTGAGATGAAGATAAAAACAGGGGACTGGGTTACCTGGTGCTCATTCTGTAGTCCCATACTTTGAGAAAAGCTGTGCAAACCTAGTATACACAGTCAAAACAAGTTTTCTTGTGAATTTTCAAAGTGTTATGGGTGAGATGAAGATAAAAACAGGGGACTGGGTTACCTGGTGCTCATTCTGTAGTCCCATACTTTGAGAAAAGCTGTGCAAACCTAGTATGCACAGTCAAAACAAGTGTCCAGTGGGACGTCAAAACAACCCAAAGTACTTTCAATGTGCCTGGAAACACAACTTGCTCCTGTGGGAGGTAGAGGCACCCTTAATTTTTACCGATATCAGGGAGAGCTTGAAAGTACTTACAGCTTTTGTTGTGGCTAGAACAACTTCAAAGGTTGAACACATTTAAAGATAATGCCTGGTTATTTGGGTTTGGTCTGTGCAACACCACAAGCACCTTGTTTTCCTCATGGTGACTTTGCTGGAGGATGAGCAATCACGGGCCTGCTGTGAGCAAAGTGAGCAGCAAAGGGGAGAGGTCCTGGGGAGAAAGTCCAGGGAAAGGAGAGGGGCAGCCCAATTTCAGCCCCAGTGCACTCCTCATGCATGGGTACTTGGACTCAAGGACTTTAATAAAAGAGAAACCAATCCAAAATGTTTTCAGGTGGTCATATGTTACTGTAGGATATGCACAGCAAACTGACCCTTTCTGCACTTCCTCATGGGCAAGCTTGTTTTATCTGGACAGGGTGACTCCAGGGGCTGGGGTGACCCCAGCTTTTTTTTGGCCCCAGACTCTCTGTCTAGGCTGCAGGATATCCTTGTTTTAAATTGAGAAATACTCTTCTGTATCGTGCTGGCATTCATGTTAATTCTTACCCCAGATCTGTGGTTTCTTTCCTCTGAAGTGTGGTGTACTGTTAAAGACACACACACACACACATATATATATATGTTAATGTGTGTATTACTGCTGTCAGTCATGATATATCCTTTCCTTACACTCACCAAGAAAACTCCTTGCAGACCCTGGCTTTGCTGAAGGCCATTTTCCTCCAGCTGGAACTTACTGACGTTACACAGTTAGATGCTGGATGAATTTTGTTGTTTATCCTTGCCTTTTGATGATGCTGCTCTCTGAAGGTTATCTGCTACAGTGATTTCATAATCCTTTTGAGTCTCTTTCGTATCTTCAAAAGGCAGGAAACAGGGTTTTTTAGCTATTCAAGAGCCACTCGTCTGCAGGTAAAGAATTTAACAGCTTGTGGGAGTGCTACTTACTGCCAGCAATAATGTGATTGATCTTTCCTGGAACTGAAAAAATGATTCTTAGAAGTGACATTGTGAAAGGCAAAAATTGAGATATTTTCTTTCACTTGTCTACTAGGAACACTTAATACAAGAAAATAAATACCCAGTATTGAAGGCTGGCCCGTCTCCTCGCATTTCCGTGGCAGAATTCAATTGTTAACTTTTGGGGGGCATTGATGGTTCTATTTGCTTTAAGATTTGGAATAGAAAAGGAACAGCTTGCTCAAGGACTTTCCAATTTAGATGTTTTTTCAGTAGAAAAAGAAACATGTTTGCAGTTAACTTCGTTTCCTTTTTTGGGGGACAGGAGGATTTAAGAGCAAAACCCGAATTGCATGTACTATTGTGTGACATACTTATCCAGATGGTTAGGCTGGCTTATCTTTATTCAGAGATTTGTATGTACCCGAGCCCCAGCACATGATTTTGGTGTGTTTTTCACTCAGAGCTACCTGATGAGCCTTTCTTGTGTAAGCACTTAGAGCTATTTATCTAGGGCTCCAGGGGCTGCGCTGTTTTGTCTCAAGGCTGTGGTGCTGCCTTCCCGTGCCAGGCACGAAAAAGAAGAAAGATAGTCGGAAAAAACAGAGTTAAAGTGTTGCAAAATACTCAAATGAAACAATATCCGTAGTTTTGACTGAGCAGAAACACGGCTTTTATCGACCTGGTCTAGAGGAATGTGCCCTAGCCCACGGCAGTGATGACTTTAAGGTCTCTTTCCAGTCTAAGCATCCTGGAACTCAAATTATCACACAGAGCACTTGGATTAGTTACTTGACTGGCTTCTGGTGTCCCACAACAACATGTTTTGGACTATGGAGTTGGTTTTGTCTGGAAAAGGACTACCCAATGTCCCATCTTCCCACACCTCGGAAAAACAGACAAATACCTTTTGTAGTCCGGAAATATCTTTATGGCTCAACATGTCTACCTGCCACACACGGAGCATGGCCTTTGTCTCAAGAAGAAATTCATGGAGGTGGGAGCTCACTGGGAGGGGTCTTTTATTCCAGGAGACCTTCCTAGCACACTGTCCCCTGAAGAAAAGGGAAACCGTGTTTCCTGCCCCCCAGGGAGCGGGGTGACTTCACGAGCTTCTTTCCAAGCCTCATTTCTCATTTGGTTTCCCAAGAGGAAATGAGACTTCCTATTATCTTGGTCTGATGCTCTCATCGGCATGAAAATTATGATGTGAAAATATTTACTAAAGCTTTTATTCTGCCTAAAACAAATTAAAGAAAAAAAGAAAAACTGCAAAAAATCACGGAGTGGTTTGGGTTGGAACTTAAAGCTCATCCTGTTCCACCCCCTGCCATGGGCAGGGACACCTTCCACTGTCCCAGGTTGCTCCAAGCCCCATCCAGCCTGGCCTTGGACATTCCCAGGGATGCAGGGGCAGCCACAGCTGCTCTGGGCACCCTGTGCCAGGGCCTCCCCACCCTCACAGCCACCAATTCCTTCCCCACATCCCATCTGGCCCTGCCCTCTGGCCCTGGGAAGCCATTGCCCGTGTGCTGTCCCTGCAGGCCTTGTCCCCAGTCCCTGTGCAGCTCTCCTGGAGCCCCTTGAGGCCCTGGCAGGGGCTGGCAGCTCTCCCTGGAGCCTTCTCTTGTGCAGCTCAACAGCCCCAGGTGTCCCAGGCTGGCTCCAGAGCAGAGGGGCTCCAGCCCTGGCAGCATCTCCGTGGCCCTTTATTTGTGTTGTCCTTCTTGCTGGTTGTTTGTTTTGGGGTGTGCAGCCCGGGTTTGCTCCCACCCCCCGATGTGTCCCAGCTCCTGTCAATAGTTTGGGATGACGCCAAAGAGCCCCTGGCAGGATCCCTGCGGGGACAGCACTCCCTGGCACGGCTTTTTCCAGCAGTTCTCCCCCACCCGCTGGTTTGCACATGGAAGCACGGGGAATATCTGTGCGCGTAAATGTTTGTTTTAGCAAGCATGGCTGGGTGATGTTTTTATTTGTGCTGGTAGTAGTAGTAGTTCCACGTGAAAGCCTGTAGTTCATCAGCCTTTTCGGGCCGTGTATCTTATCTCGGAAATGTAAGCGTCTGCCGGGGGATATTGTACAATGTTGCCTTCATCACCCAGCACTTAATCTACACGCGATTTATTTACTTTAGTAACTAGACGAAGCAAATAACCTCGGCGTGTGTCGCTTCGAGTAACCGAATCAGCGCTGTGTGACAAAGTGACAAGGCATCACTCTTTTTTTATCCTTCTGGAAAAA
>VXBN01016776.1:17670-28891 GCA_013397395.1 Sinosuthora webbiana
AAAAAATAGAACAAAAGCAAAAATACACAGCCCCAGGTATTGCATTAAGTGAGGTTCTCTGGCCTGACCTGTCCAGGTACTTGGCATGGTGAATAGAAATCTCCCCAGCAACCAAAACAAAATGTCAAAGTCCTTAGGAAAGCATCTTCTTCCAAACCACCAGCACTGCGTGCTCTGTGTATGGGGAAACTGGAGAGTTGGTCTCTCCTCCAGTGTTTGTTTTTGCTGGTATAATTAGCTGATTTTTCAACCAGTAATATTGCTTAGTAGTGACTTCCTTTTAAAAAAAAAAAAATTGTTTTAGGCTGTGCAAATCTTCTTGGCTTTGTGTGCATACAATGACTTGAACTGGTAGGACCCCAATGTACTAAGGCAGTGCTGCTAATTAATTCTTGGCTGCAGCAGGCCTGATAAGAGTAAACAAAGAGTGAAATTAGCTCAGGAGAAGACACAGGAATTTGCAGGCAAACCCACATCCTTCCATGATATCATTGGGAATCCGCCCGTGCTCCACCCATACGTTTGACTGAGCCCTGGCCGAAGGCAAGAGAGCTGATTTTTGGGAGGGTGAGCTGCGGATCCTAGAGAGATCCTCAGCGTAATCCTGCAAGGATTTTGTTCCCATTAGCTTGGAGAGCAAGATAATTTGCATTTACTCTCACACGGGCAAGCCAAAAGCCCGGGCCCCCACACCCACGCTGGTCATCCCTGCACCGCCCAGCAGAGCCCCTCGAAGCCCCGAATCCTGTGAGATGGCTGCTGAGGGGCACAGAACACTGCTCCTGTGTGTTCCTGCTTGTCTGATGAGCTCTGTGCACGCCCTGGGGAGGATTTCAGCAGCAGGCAGGGAGGTGCTGTCGGCCTCCTGCCCACAGCAGTCCCGGGCTGGGCAGAGCACAGGCAGCTGCCCCAAGGGCGCTCAAAATGATGCTCACTGGAGATGCTGCCCCAAATCCAGCAGACCTGGTACCGTGGGTGACACTTCCCCAGGACACCTCAGTGCCAAACTGCTGCCAAAATGATGTTGTTGTTGTTGTTTGTTTCTTTTTGATTCTTCCAAGGGAAGACTGCGGTGAGGAGATGGTGGGAGACATCTCACACAGAGTGACGGCGTGTGTTGCCATGACATTGAAGTAATTGCTGTTGCTTTCTTCGAGAGAAATTAATTCTTTCAGAATTAAGTGACCGATTTTGCCAGCACTCAGCTGCAGGAGGAAAGGAATTTTCTGTAATTCAGCAAATAGATACATTTATACCTACGCTTTCACAATAGCAAGGAAGCATTTTTTGCTGTTCCCACTGTTTGCTAGCACCTTGCAGTTTGCACTGGGAAACTGTGGGGCTGAGGATAGAACACAACAAAATGCAGTCTTGACATTTTCCCCAAAGCACAGTAAGAGGGGAGCAGGAAAATATAAAGGTGCGAGGTGGCAAAATTATGTCCAGGCTGGCTACTTTGGAAAACAAATCCAGTTCCCTCTGGATGGTTTCCTCTGTAGTCTGAGCCACAGATCTTTGACTCAGCAGACACCGTGGATGTTCAAATTTGCCATTTTGCACAGTGTTCTTGACCACACTCTCGTCAGAGCCACCTAAGTACTGACCTGCAGGGCCCACGTTCCGTTCCCTCATGTTTTTCATCTCAGCAAGAACTGTTACATAAAAGCCTTGTCCAGGTAATCCAAGGTAAAAAAGCAATTAGCTAAAACCCAAGATCAGGTGAAACTATACAGTAATGAGATGGAGTGAGCCCTGGCTTAGTGAGTGCTGGGAAACTTGAGTGGGTTTAATCAGCACCCTGAAGCCTGGCTGTCCACTGCAGGTCATGGTGTTCCTGTGCCTGCCATACCCAAGGCAGGATGAGATGTTTCCAGACAGTCCCTGACATCCTGTCTAGGCAGGAGATTACCAGTCTGCTGATGGGAGAGTTCTGCCCAAATCCTCCCCCTTTAGAAGGGGTCTCATTCAGGACCTGGCAGGTTTTGCCCATCTCCCCTCTTGGTTCCCCTCTATATAAAAAAAAAAAAATCTCTGCGGTGACAAAGGCTAAAAGGACTCCTCACCCAGGAGTTTTGGCTTTTGCTATGCAAAAAAATAGCACCAACTCCTCAGATTTCCTAATTGTTTTACATTTCTTTTGGAGTTTTGGCATTAAAGGGGAGAGGGGGATATATAGGAAATACATATTTTTTCCTCCCCATCTTGCAGATAGAGATGCTGAGGTCAAAGAGATTTGACTCGCAGGAAGACCACCCAGCCAGCCTGTGGGGGAGCTGGCAGATGAACAAAGCCCTCCTGATTTATTAGCAAGCATCCATCCTAATGCTGATCATTCCTCCAGAGAAGGGGATGGACCTTTAATGGCATAGTTAATTAGGGATTTGTTTAATTTTTTTTGTTTTAATCGGGTCATACTGCACCCCAAAGGCTTTTTCGTATTTTTCCTCCCAGCACCTGGTGGAGGATGCTGGAAAATCCTGCTGGCCTTTGGTGTCCCCACGTGCCTGACGGCCTCTGCTCTGCCTCCATCGCTTTCCCCGTGTGGAACAGGGAAGCATTTTGCCGAGCCACGTTTCAAAACAAGGTCTGGATGAGCATCTCCAACGCTTCTCTGGAATCCCCCCCGCCTCCGAGTCATGGGAATGACTTTGGAAAGCCACCAGAGCAAACAATCCCCATCCTCTGCCGGCGATGGCAGCCCTGGCTCCCTGCTGGGTGGCATCACCCCTCGAGCCTCCGCCCTGTTCCCGGACATAAACCCTTGTCCTTCTGCCAAATCCTGAACTGGGTTATTGTTTCCAGCGCTGCACCTCTGGAGTTCACTTGTTTTCCTGGAAACCTGTCCTAGTGGATGTGTGAGGCTCCTGAACGTCTTTGGATCATGGCAGCTCCCCGTGAAACGCAGCTGGGGATTGGGCCCGGTGCACTCCGGTGGAAAAATTCCCGACAAACGCAGGCCTTGGCAATAGGGCTGGAGCCCCTCTGCCCTGGAGCCAACCTGGGACACCTGGGGCTGTTGAGCTGCACAAGAGAAGGCTCCAGGGAGAGCTGCCAGCCCCTGCCAGGGCCTCAAGGGGCTCCAGGAGAGCTGCACAGGGACTGGGGACAAAGGATGGAGGGACAGGACACAGGGAATGGGAGGAAGATGGGATGTGGGGAAGGAATTGGTGGCTGTGAGGGTGGGGAGGCCCTGGCACAGGGTGCCCAGAGCAGCTGTGGCTGCCCCTGGATCCCTGGGAGTCTCCAAGGCCAGGTTGGACAGGAATTGGAGCACCCTGGGACAGTGGAAGGCGTCCCTGCCTAGGGCAGGGGGTGGAGTGGGATGATCTTTGGGGTTCTTTTCCACCCAAACAATTCTATGGTTCCACAATTATGTGATACACCCATGTGCTTAGACCCTCCTTCCTAAGACAAAAGCTGTGGGGCTTCTCAGGATCTCAGGAAAATCCAGAATAAGGAGAGGGACTGCATGGGAGCCGCAGATAAGGAGAAAATGGGGACTGGTGGCCTGAGGTGGGGGGACACCTCTGTGCTCAGAGTGTCCTTCAGTTCTGAGCGGCTTTTCCAGACAATGCACTGTAAAGGCACTTTTCAGCTTTTACTGCAACACGAGCATCAGTGCATGAGAGCAGCAGGCAGACCACTAAAATGGACCTCACAATTAGACAGCAAAATGTTATATACAGCCTCTTCTTTTCTAAGAATGGGCTGGCAAGCAAGATCAGGCCAACCACTGTGTGTTCCTAAAACCTGCAAAGCCTTTTCCAGGTATAAAATTTGTGACTTAAGAGCCAGAGTAGGATCTGGATATTATTCATACTGGATAATCTGTAAATGACAGGTTAGGATTGCCATGGAATTGGAATGCTGGCTATTGTCACTAAAGATTTGCACTAAATACCTTATGAATTGGCTTCTGCGTCAGCTCGCCGTGTAAAGAAACAGAAACGATCTGTTTGTGACTGTATGCAATTGAAGAAAAAAACCTGAGTCCTGTTCTTTGGGGTGACATTTTGTGCGCCCACAAATCCACCTGATCTCCTTCCAGTCCGTGGGGGGCAGGTGGGGTGTGCCAAAAGTGAGTGCAGGAAAGGTGAGCACACGGTTCGCTCCTTCCTGTTCCGTACATCACCTAATCCGTCGTGCAGCCTTTATCGATTTGGCACCAGCCTTCCCTTTAATGGATTTCTGAGAAGTTTTGCTCTCAGTTGTTTGTGTTCTGAGCTGTGCTCTCTGGTGCTTGCAGAGCCCCAGCTCCCAGTGGTGTGAGTGGTCTCTGCTCCGTGGGCCTCAGGAAGCCCTGGCTTGGGGACAAGGTTTGCAGCTCCTGCCCGTGATGCTGCATTTGATACATTAGCATGTGAGTATGAAGAAGTTGAGCATCAGTAGATAATTCTGTTTGTTGGTGTTTTTCTGTTTGGTTGGGTTTTTTTTTGTTTTGTTTTTTGGGGGGGGGGTTTGGGGGGTTTTTTTTGTTTGGGTTTTTTTGTTTGTTTGTTTTTTGGTTTTTTTTTTGGTTTTTTTTTGTGGGTTTTTTTTTTTGTTGTTGTTGTTGTTGTTTGTTTTTTTGGTTTTGTTTTGTTTTTTTCTTAAAAGAAGTCTCCACCTATCCCCTGAAATGCCTCCAATTGAAGTAGCAAGCTTGCAGGAAGGCCCAGTGCATTCCTCCTGTGGCTGCTGAGAAACTGGAGTCCTTTTCTGACTGCCCCTGACACGACAGCATTTTCTGTCCTGATTCAGAAAAGAAGTGGGGAATACTTTTTGAATTGAGTGCCAGGGAATAAAGCACATGGCAGGGCTTGGTTTTGAGGGGAAGTTGACTGGCAGAGCACACACACTAATTTTTATTGTTAGGGCATAACTCCCCCGTCTTCCAGCATGTGAATGATTTTATTGTGCCAAAGAAGACAAGGATGTCCCTCTTGTCCTGTGGTTGAGCAGGGAGGACACAGACCCCTTAGCCCATGAAAATTCAAACCACTGGCCCCAGTCCCTGCACAATATATGTCATGTGGCCTTCAGAAACATCAGTACACGTCCCTGCCATTGGCTTGCATCATTTCAAAGTATAGCAAAATCAATTTTTGGAGTGCCTCTCAGTGTGCTGGAGGTGTCTGTGCTCCTTTGAAGGTCCCTCCCAACCCAAGCCATCCCACGGTTCCATGATTTCAGTGTGTTTCCTGCTCTTTCCAGAGGTCAGTAAAACCAGTACATAAAGAAAAATGTAACTCTGGTAACCTGTCGCTCTAACTTCGCCTGCTTTTCAGAGTTTGCACCTTGTTCTCATGCAGCTTCAAGAAAACAATGTATATTTTTAAAATTATCTCTTTGTTTACGTATTTCTTCTCTGAGAGGAGAAAGGTGACTGATGGTGGTCTTCACCAACGAGGTCACAGAAGTGGCGACCAATGTAGCCAATCTTGTGCCTTCTGAAAAAACTGTATATATAGGTAGAGTCAGAAAATACAGATAGAAATTTCCTGCTAACCTTCTTGCTGCCTGCTTCATCCTTTCATGTCAAAAAGTGTGACAGTAACCCACAGCAAACTCTTCCTCCCGGTGCTCTGCAGAACCCACCTTTCCCCCTCCTCCTCCTCCCTCCATCTCCTTCCAGGAATTGTGCACCCTGTCTGACACAGCCATCAGGGGACGAGAGGAGGTGCTTTAGTGGTTTATTGTGGGGCTTGGCTGAGCCTGGGGCCCCTGGACATCACCCTGGAATGTGTGCCCTTCACCCCTGCCCCAGGGCACCATCCCCGGGCATCAGCTCCCAGTGAGAAAATTGATAATTCCATCTGATGGCACGGGCTGGGCGTGGAGATCATGTCTGGGTGTCCTGCTGAGCCACAGACCAGGACACGAGTTACATTTAATTAGCGTTTACTCACCAGAGTAGACTCAGGTGCTCCTTTGGCCTCAAACCCTGCCGTGGGCAGCAAGAACTGCAGAACCCCCTGGAGGGCCTGGCTGCCCTCAGACCTGTCCCCAGGCCAGGGAGGGACCTGTCCAAGGTGACAGGAGCATCGTCCCAGCACTAATGGGGCCCTGGTTTTGAAACACAGGCTCCAGGTGGCAATGGAATGGCTTGCCCTAGGAGGGGAGCAGAGATGGAATCTTGCCGAGGATGCAGCCTGCTCCAGTCCCCTACAAAATGTAAACCCCTTGTCCCTGGTTAACAAGATCTTGCAGGAGAGCAGCCCCTCTGATGCTGCAGCACCCTTGCAGGCCTTTCTAACACAACACCACTTAAACCTGGCAGTTTTCCTTGCCCATGTATCATGGAATCATGGAGTGGTTTGGGCTGGAAGGGACCTTGGAGCCCATCCCATTCCACCTCCTGGCATGGGCAGGGACACCTCCCACTGTCCCAGGCTGCTCCAAGCCCTGTCCAGCCTGGCCTGGGACACTTCCAGGGGTGGAGCAACCACAGCTTCTCTGAGAAACCTGTGCCAGGGCCTCCCCACCTGCACAAGGAATGATTTCTCCCCATTATCTACTCTAAACCTACTTCGGTGTGAAGCCATTCCCCTTGTCCTCTCACTCCAGGCCCTTGTAAATGGTCTCTCTCCATGCTTTTGGTGGCTCCTTCAGGCACTGGGGGGCCACAGTTAGGCCACCTCAGAGCTTGCCCACCACAGGCTGAACCATCCCAATTCTCCCTGATACCAGAGCTGCTCCATCCCTCTGACCATCCTGATGCTTCTCTCCAGCAGCTCCAGGTCGTTCCTGCGCTGTGCTGGGGCAGCTCTGCAGGTGGGGTCTCACCTGAGCACAGGGGCAGAGGGGCAGGATCCCCCCAGAGCCCGTGGACATGAGGATGGGGTCAGCCCAGTCCCTTCCCCAGAGCTCTGGGTTCGAGGGCGACACGAGTTCAGCCGCCCCGCTCCCTCCCCGCCAACTGGTTTGAATAAGTCATGGGCTGCAGACCTGGAACATTTGTTCTGGTGAATATTACCGTGCATCCCTGGGTGCTGATGTTTATCTGGCCAGGCCGTTTGAGTAATTGGAGAGTACATGCATGAGTTCAAAGCCATCAGCTAAGCTGCTGCCTTCCCCTGCCCTCGCCCGCGTGCGTGTCAGGCGAGGCGAGCTCCGCCAGCCTGATGGTTTGTGTTTGGGCAGCTTCAAAGGCCTCTGCGAATGCATACAAGGTGCTTGCCTGCACAAAACACCCCTGCCTGCTACTAAAATGAGCAGGAAAGGATTGTATAAAGCTGGTTTCTTTTATTTTTCCTTTTTTTTTTTTTTTTTTTTTTTTTTTTNNNTTTTTCTCTTTTCCAATTTTGCCCTTTCCTTAACAAGCGCTGATGGGCCACATGCAAATCTTGCCTTCCCTTTTTTTCACTCCCTACAGCCATGTGGTTGTGGCAACCATACTGATAATTTAAACATCTCGCGCTTCAGGCAGGTCCCTGATGGCAAAAAAAAAAAAATTAATATTTTAATTAAAGTGGTTCAGACAGAAGTCTCTCTCCCTCACTCCTCAGATGCTGGTTTTACAAAGGACATTTGTTTATGAGGCTCAGCTGGATTTTTCTTAAGAAGTTCCCTAAGCATTTCAGTTGCCATCTGTGCACCTTTGTTGTTCAAGTGCATTAGCAGAACTTCCCCGGTTCCATCTAAATTGATAAATTCATCCAGTCCCCACTTGATACCAGCACAGGGCAGCTGTTTGTGGAGTTGTTTAATCTCCATTAGGACACTGTGGTTAAAAGCCAGGCCTGCATGCCTATGAAAACATGGCACAAGCAGGATGCTCTGCCCCTGCAGGTCTTTTCAGGCCAGGGGTGTCTCAGGCTGCTTGGAGCTGGATATTTAACATTTCCATGAAAACCAGGCTGGCTGCATGTCTCCCTGGAAACCTGGTGCTGCCTAAGAGGACGATCTGCTCTCTTTGGTGTTTTGCACCCACAGGTTTGTTTTTTTGGTTTTTTTTCGTTTTGTTTTTTTTTTTTTTTTTGTTTTGTTTTGTTTTTGGTGTTTTGTTTGTTTGTTTGTTGTTTTGGTTTTTGTTTTGTTTTTTTTGTTTGTTTGGGGGTTTTTTTGGTGTTTTTTTTTTTTCCCCCACATAAAATTCATTTTGGGAGATGCAGAGATCCCTGTGGTGGGGCACCTGGGGCAGCAGTTGGGAATGAGGCTGGTGTTTATTCAAGGAAATATGTTCTGTGAAGGCCTTTCTTTTAATCACCCCAAGTGCTTCTGGAGGGATCTCCGTTGCACCTTGTTTTGTCTGCAGGCAACGACGATGTGGACAGTTAGGCTCTCTTTAAATTACATCTGACAGAGAAATGGAATCTAGATTATTTTTAAATCTCCTTATTTCCCTTCTACGTCTTCCAATCCATCTTCCTCAGTGACAGCTGGGGTGGAATGCCAGCCGCACAAGTTCCTCCCCAGGGTTAATTACAGGGAAGAGAAATAATTTTCTCCAACCTTTATGCAGTAGAAAAAACAAGGACTTCTTTTCTCATTCGTCCCTTGAAAATTTTTCATCAAACAAATGAACCAGACGTGAGGTATCAAGCTTGCTCCGTGCTATTGTCTCAGTCCTCTCTCCGAGTGCAATACTGTTGGGATCACAGCCAGGAATCACTCTTCTGAGTGACCTGATGCTTTGGGAGAGCAATTTCTCCTTGTAACACAGCTGGGTTTGTCTTTGTGCTCCGGCCCTACTGGAGAGAGCAGCATTTTTATCACCAGCCTCGAAGGATTCGTTGATCTCGAAGGATTCAGGCTTCCAGCTCCTGTATTTCAATCCACATTAGGTTTTGGCTGGGCTCTTCCTAACAGCCCTTCAACGTTAGGAACTCAGTTTCAGCCACCAACCACAGCTCTCTCCCCCTGAGAAAGTTCATCCCAAGTTCCTTCCCCAGCCACGTGTCCCTCAGGGAAAGGGCAAGGAAGCAGCTGCAGGTGCTGTCAGCCAGGCAAAGCAACACAAATTTTCTGTGTCTGTGCCCCCAGGAGTGAGGAAGGTGGAGGAAAGAGGATGGACCAGCCTCTCTTCCCAGGGTGGCACGGTGGGGTGCAATGTAATAGATGATACAATCCTGCAGGGCACAAAAGGTGCGTGGTTTGGTGCTGGGGTTTGTCTCTCCTGATTTTATCTAAAAATTAAACCCCCGGGCTGGAGTGATTGCCCACAACTTAAATTACAGCAGGGCCTTAGACACTCACAGCCAGGGCCATCCCCTCGGCTGACAAGGATGTGGTGGCACCACTCTCCACATCCCTGCACCTGCTGTGGATGCAGAGAGAGCCCTGGGACAGCCCAGGATGTGCTGCTGGGGCAGCTGTGGCTGCACTTTCCACCTCCTCCACCTCCTCTGCAGTGACCTGGCAGTGTCACAACACTTTGACAAGCAAAAGGGGTCAGATCAGAATAGTCTGGGCTGTGCTGTAGAACATCAGCATCTCTCCTGCCACCCCACCTTGGAGCAAGCTCAGGCACCACCATCAGCACCACAATATTTGTCTTCATTTCGCTGGGCAGCTCCTGTCTGTGTCTGGAACCTTCCATGCTGACAGAGGAACTCAGGGTTTGAAACACAGGATGGTTTGGGTGGGAAGGGACCTAAAAGATCATCTGTGCCACCCCCTGCCATGGGCAGGGACAGCTTCCACTCTCCCAGGCTGCTCCAAGCCCTGTCCAGCCTGGCCTGGGACACTGCCAGGGATCCAGGGGCAGCCACAGCTGCTCTGGGCACCCTGTGCCAGGGCCTCCCCACCCTCACAGCCACCAATTCCTTCCCCACATCCCATCTGGCCCTGCCCTCTGGCCCTGGGAAGCCATTGCCTGTGTGCTGTCCCTGCAGGCCTTGTCCCCAGTCCCTGTGCAGCTCTCCTGGAGCCCCTTGAGGCCCTGGCAGGGGCTGGCAGCTCTCCCTGGAGCCTTCTCTTGTGCAGCTCAACAGCCCCAGGTGTCCCAGGCTGGCTCCAGAGCAGAGGGGCTCCAGCCCTGGCAGCATCTCCGTGGCCTCCTCTGGACTGGCTGCAGCAGCTCCTCGTCTTTCCCGTGCTGAGTTTCAATCAACGGGGCCCCAGCACTGAGGTGGCTGCCAGGACCCCTCCTCACTGACACCCTACAGCAGCACAGCAGGCCAGGGAAAGGACCTTCCTCTGCTGCCTCCCCTAAGGATTTTTTGGGGTTTTTCTCCAACAACTGAATCCCAGAGTGCATTACTGAGACTCCCCCACCTCACCCCACACACACCACAGTGCCTGGCCCCATGAGAGAGAGCAGGAGCCTGGCACGAGTGGGGAGCCCTCCATGGGATCCCCAGGCTGGGCTCCAGGCATTATTTTATCAAATTACATAGTCTGATAAAATATGGGAGCAGATCAGTGCACACCATGCCCTGCTGGAGGAGGCACCAGCCCATCCTTGCAGCCCCAAACGCTGTCACCCGGGGCTGTCTGGGGAGGAAAGCTTTGGGATTGGGTTGGTGTGGTCTGAGGGTGCCAACAAAGGAAATGATGGGGTGTGGTGCCTTCTGAGTGCAGAGATGGGCCTGCCCCCACCAAAATACAAAACTTTAAATAATATTTGTTGTCCCAGTGGTGGCTTTTCAGCAAGAATTTAGAGTCACACACTTCATGAGGGGGTGAAACACAGGAAAATGAAGCGGCTCAGCTTGGGTTCCCCCCTGGAAGGCGTGAGTGGGGGAATCCTGTCCATCACCTTTCTGCTGGGATATTGGGGGCTGGATCCTTGCATGGCAGGAGCTCCTTGGAATCCCACCCCTAAGGAGAAGGGAGCACCCAGGAGCTGCAGGTGCTCGTGATCAGAGGAATGACAAAAGTCTGTGAAAATCTTACAGAGTTTTATTAGTGAGCCACACAGGTGTCATGGAAATTGGTGTGTTAGTCCCTGATACCCCAGTGCAAGGACACGGCAGTGGGATTTGGATAACGGGGTAGGAAAAAGAGAGATGAAGAGAGAAAGGAAAGGGAGAAAGGGAGAAAGAAGAATCCCCAGTACTGGCTCCAGCACTGATCATCCAGCTGGTGGGATGCCCAGGGTCCTGGGAGTGCCATCCAGGACGTTGTCCTCACCTGGAGAGAAGTTTCTCACTTCTTGTTCAAATCAGTTCTCCTGCACAGCCAGATCTTTTGGGCCTTTCTGGAGACGGTTTAGAGGCTTCAGACGCCTTGGGTGGCCTTGTCTCGTCTACATCCACAGATTCACAGGATCCATGAGGTTGGAAAAGACATCCAAGAC
>VXBN01016781.1:0-25568 GCA_013397395.1 Sinosuthora webbiana
CCCGCTATATTTGTATCTTTGCGCATAAAGATATTAACTGCGGGTGCGCGCAGAGAAATTAGGTTTTTTGTTTGTTGTTCATCTGTTTCTGGTTTTGTGGACAGGCTCTGGCGAAGTGTCTTGACTTTTTGCAGCGAAGGTAGATGATGTGCTGCAGCTGGTCTGGTGACATTGGCTGCCTCCTCGGTCCTGGTACCACAGCTGCTGCAGACCGTGGCTGTGCCAGTCCTGCATTCCTTTCAGGTGCCTGGAAAAATTCTGCTTTTCTGGTACAGGCTTCTATCATCTGTGCGAGACTAGGCAATGGTCGAGGGGAAAGCTGAGAATAATCCTACGACAGGTCTCATTGGCATTCCTCTGAGCCATCTCTTTTATCAATTCTGCCTGCACCTGCCTTTCCACCTGTGTCCTGAGCCGATCAACAAACTGTAAGAAAGGCTTGGAAGGAGACTGAGTTACATTGACATAGATGCCTTTAAGTTCAGTTGTTGGTAACTGGAAAAATGTTTTCTCTGTGGCCTTACAGATCTTATCTAAAATTGACTTGGATAATAATCTGGCTTGTTGTTCTGGGGAGTAAAAGGCACCCTCACCACAGAGATGGTCATGAGTTATATCATAGCCATCATCGTCTTTGGTTTCACCAGGTGTTTGGTAGATCTCCTGTAATAGCATAGACAATGCTTTTTTCCACATATTTTCAAACAAATCAAATTCCAAGGGGGATAACAAGCATCTGAATAAATCTTTTATGTCAGCTGGTACCAATTCATTAGAATTTAAGGTTGCTCTCATAAAGCCTTTAAAAATTTCACTAGATCTCCCAAATTCCCTCTGTATTTTGCAAATTTCCTTTTTATCTTGGTAGGATAACGGCTGGTAAGCTCTGGTGCCTCCTCTATGACCAAGATAAGTAACAGGCACAGCAGCAGGAATGCTTCCTAAATTATCTACTGCTCTTCCAGTGCCCAGGGAGGCAGGAGGTATTCCCTCTCCCATTCCCTGGGGTCTGGAAAGAGGCAGCTCCCCCCCCACTCCCAGGGTCTCGGGGGAGGCTGCTCACGTCCCCTTGCCGCGAGGGAATCGCCCCCCCCACCCCCGCCGGGGCTGTGGGCTGGGAGCCGCCCAACCTCGTCCCCGCTGGGGCTGGAGGCTGCAAGGGGCCCACCCCCATCCCCACAGTAGCTCGGAGGCGGGGAGAGGTACTGGAAGGAAGGATGGGGCGGGACAGCCAAAGGCACGAATGGGTTGGGCAAGGGATATGGAGTGGGGGCAGAGGTTAGGGGAGAGAAGGGGTTGTGGGGAGAAGCAAGCACATGGTGTCCACCATTGCCCCCAACCACGTGGTGGTGGGGGAGACACAGGAGTCCCGGGCTGCTATGGTCAGTCCTGGAGTCCTGTTTCTGTTGGGGAGACTCGGTAGGCCCCTCCATTTCAGGAACACAGGCATTAGAAAAAAAGCAAGGATTATTTGGAGAGTTTGTCTGTGACTGTCTGGTTTGGTCTTGTTCTTCAGCTTGTAACAGCTGCTTGCGAACTTGCAAAAATAATGGGATAAATAGAGCAGCTTTTTGATCACCATTTTCGACTTTCAAAGTTAATAATTGTCCAATTTTATCCCAAAATGAAACGCAATTCAAATCCTGCAAGGCAGAATCAGGTATTTGTCAGCTGACAGCCAGCAGACAAGTTGTGTTAGTGACTTTTTAGGGATTTTGACATTAATTAAAATATTTTTAAGCTGTTTTAATACACTCTTTTGGTGAACAGATAGCCGTATGCCCATTTTTCTGATGTTTTAAGAGCTATCTGTCCAATATCTACCTCCTGACGCGAAAAAAACCACACAGCACGATCTTTTTCCGACTCCTGCTTAGAACAGTGACGGGCTGGGAAGCCCCGGGTCGGGGAGAGCGGCATTGTTCCACTTCTCGCCGGCTCCGGGGGCACTGGGGGGGGTCCTGCCGGCGTAGCCTGGTTTCTGGGACCCGGCCCGTGCCCTTTTCACCCCCAAAACGTGGGCTGTGCTGGCCAGGGCGGCCTCGCGCGGTGGGCTCCTGGCAGCAAAAAAAACTGAAAAACCCCCGCGTTTTACAAACCGTGCCGCTGGGTACTAGCTCACCCCCGCAGCACACAATTTCCATGACCACTTGCAAGACTCCCCACCCAGCTAGGGGTTATTCCCAGGGTTAGCCGCAATGCGAAGGGGATCTCACTTATCTCCCATGGACCGTGGGTGGTTGTGCCGCAGCATCAGAAGTCCCTGTCCCGAGCCGACTTGCCTGGCATGAAGCAAGCTACCGACCCTCCCCCCATCCCGCAGCCGTGCACAAAACAGCTAATATGTGTGAGGGTAGTTGAACTACTCAGAAAGCTTTTTTAGACCCCTACACAGGGACTCCAGCTATTGCTTGGGCCTTTAATATTTCATAAAACCCACATGAGCACCAACTGAAATAACCCCGCGGTCCCCCCCTGGACTAGCCCTTGACAGGTTTTGGAGGGATATCTCAGAGGGACAGGACTAAAGATTCCAAAAGAGGCTCTTACCCCAGGATTATTCCAAGGCATTTATTCTCGAAGGGTTCCAGGGGCCAAGAGAGAGAACAAGGAAGTTCAGGGGTCTTATCTAGTCTCCCACTCTGGGAGGATGGCTGGCACTCAGCCAATTAGGTCANGGGGGGAAAAACCATTCCCCAGAGAAATACAACAACTTCCTACAGAGCAGTTTACACTGGGCTTGTTTAATTCCTTCAGCAGCAAAATCATTGTATGTCAGAGTATAGGTATGATGTATTTATATCCAAGAGATCTCCCCATCTGTGGAAGACTAGTTTTGCTCAAGTAAGCAAAGCACCTGAGTTATAATTCAAAAAATCACCTTTTCTACTTTTCTTTTTGTAAGTCAGAATTGTTCAGTTTCTCTAAAAAACATATGCATATTTAATTTAAAAATTAAGTCTGAGAGAAACTAAAATATAGTTGTATATATTGTAAAATATATGTAAATTTATGAAGTTCTAATAATACAAGAAATAAAAATCTCCAAGTTAGAAAAAACTGTCCAAATAACATTCCTTATGCTCATCTGAACTAAAGGATATAAGGAATTATGGTTTGAAAGACTACTGTAATTAGATACTGAAGCTAAAAAACTCAGTAGAAATTCAACATAATTCTAACTGCTGAGCCTTACCATTCCATCACATCCATATTCGCATTTCTTGTCTGTTTGTACTGATAAAAGCCTCTCCAATATAAATTCATCCAGTCATGCTGAGAATTGTATCTGATACCCAAGTGATAACACAAGTCTAAATTATATTCAGTTTTCTTCCTCTTTTCTACAGGAAATGAGAGTGCTCCTCCATCATCTGAACTAAGGCACCTGGCTTACTGTATATATGAAAAAGCTTGTCCATTACTGTTTGTCACATTGGTAGATAAACTGTTGCCTAAGAAGTGCCTAAAAGTTGTTTTATTACAGTATAGTCTACAGTGCGGATCAAATCCAGATTCATATTCATTTTCTAGCTGCAAATAAATCCTACTGTACAGCCAGTACAGTTTTCTTATATTTTAACATTATTCACCAGAAGCTCCATTCTTCTGAGTTTGCGTTTATTCTTTGGCATCGGCTTGTCATATAAGCCATTTTTGAGGAGATGCTCCTTGCTGTGATGGATCTGGGCACCATGCTGAAGTTGGAAAGAGCATAAAGCTTGAAGTGGATGGAGTATAGTCTGCAGAAACATGAAGAGGTGGGGGACAAAATACCCCCCAAGCTTTTAGTAACGTATTTTAGAGACGTCAATTATTACAGGTTTTTTTAATTCAACAACTACTTAAAAATGCTAATAAAATACAATTTGGATGATATATGTTGTTAAAATATAACCTTTGGAGACACAAAGGGTGCAGCTGAATAGAAGATATACTGAAAAGAACCACAGAGCAGTCATACACCACCTACGTGGTGCCATCTCTCATTCCTTTCTTGGACAACTCAATCCTGACTTTAGCCCCAGCCACATTACTGTAAGTTATGGCTTTGACTTGATCTTAGCAATGGACTACAATCAATTACTGTGGCTTGCTCAAAAGCTGCAAAAAAATAAGTCACAATAACTAAGCTGTTTGTGCTTTCACAAAAATCCCTTGAGTCAGGGTTTTAGAAAGAGAGGAGGGACTCATGATTAAGGCAGCTGGACTGCTATCCTGGAGACTCAACTGTGTCCATGCTTCTGCCCAGAGGTATTGTGTATGATTAATGAAGACCCACAAACAAATTTATCTCAAGTGGTTTCTAATTGTAGACTCTTCATTTTCAGGTTGCCTGACTGAGTCACTGGGGCCCCATGTCCAGATATGTGAAGTAATCACATATGTAACTGCAGTCAGCAGGAGCTGAGATCCTACTGAGAAAAATATGACTCTTCAAAGCACACAGGAAAATCAAGTGGCATACTTGGTATCGAACCAAGTGCGCATTTTTAATTTCCATGGCTCTCAACTTCAGTTCACCATCTTATAGCACTCAGTTCAGAGAGTGTATAAAAATGCATGAATGTAGCTCTTGGCTACTGCAATACTTAGAGAAAATGGTAATTTTGTCTTTGAAAAGTATGCTGGGCCAATTTTCAGTGGTCAGGATGAATCAGAATATAGGACTGGTGACTAAAGACATCAATAAACATTCACTGTAAGACAGAAGTCCCAGTGAAGGAAAAATATGTTGTTCTGGCACAACAAAGAAAAAGGTAAATATAAGACCCCACATATGTATACAAGTTTCTTGAAAACTATCTTTACTTGGAGTTCCAATTTCTGAGCTATATTTTCTTGTGTGTCCACACACTTTGTCCAAGTCTGGGTTTAAATCTAATTCATTTAATATTCAGGTGAGTCTAGTGTCACAGAGGCAGACACAGAGGTGGCATACTATATATTATGACAGCTGCAGGAGCAATTTTTTGACCTGTGCACCTTTTTTAATAGGCAGATGTTGAGTATAAAAATATTAATTAGCTGATGGAGAGAGGTATGAATACCCCAGGGTGAAGACTAGTAGTGTGTACCCATGTAGTGGGTACACGGATGAGCTTTAAATCTCTTTTCACAGATCATTCACTACTATATTCTGGGCACAGAATTGAATTGTAGACTTAAATCTGTGGTGTAAAAATACTTATCAGTGCTTTTCAGAGGGCTTATTAAATTGATATTACTTATGTCAATAACAAAAGATTAAGAAGGACATTTTCTTACTGACCTCTTCCATCATGGACTAGTGGGATCACAATTTACAAGGAAAGGCTAATGTCCAATTAGTATTCTCTGACCTGGGATAAACTTAAACTCAATAACTGTAAGTCCCAAATTCCTCCAGTGACATGTAAGAGTTGTGAGCTGGCTGGTAGGCAGACATAACCCATTGGGTTACATTCCATGGCTGAGAAGTGCAGGAGATATGGGGACCTGGCTTTAAAAAGGTCCCCATAATCCTCAAGATAGCTGTGAGGGGGTATTCAGATCATCTCTGCTGTCTAGTTTTTGAAGAAAACAATTTACTTCTTTCCATGCAGTAAGTAAACTCCATCACAAAATTAATTAGGTTTTTGAGAGTCAAAATTAGGTTTTTGAGAGTGTTGTGTTCTCTTTCAAAGAAGAACATGAAAGAGTCACAGTGATCTGAATACACTGGAGTTAACAAACAAAAAACAGTTTCCATTGCTACATTTTTGTTTCAGTTTGCTATGCAACAAAACAATTACAAATGCCATTAAGATTTTAACTGTCAAATTTTACATTAATAGCTAAGTACCTTTGCTGCCCCTCTACCATTCATAGAAGAAAAACTCAGGTATTTAAATTTACATACCTCTTGTATACTCTTATTTTTTTCCATGATGGAAAGAGCAACAGCTGCACATTCAAGAGTAGACAGACAGGTGTTTGTTGGTTGTGTACGAATTACATATTGACTTGAAATACTGGGTTTTAACTGCACCTGAAAAATAGCAAACTCTAGTAAAATAAAGAGATCAGGATAACAAAGAAGATACCTATTCTCTACACCAAGCAAAAAACATCCCCTTTCCCTCTGTGTTCCCTTGTCCTCTTTCCTTTTAGCTGTTTTGTCTCCTAGTAGCCAGTGACATGCTACTGTTTGGTGTAACAATCATGTGTCACCATCACAAACAAAACCTGCACATTTGTTACTGTATGAACATGCAAAGTAAATAAAATTTTTTGTCAGAGAAAGACTAAGTGAAATTTTAGCAACTGATTTCAGTTACCATAGATATGCTATAACAAAAATAGATTTATTCACTTATGCTTTTTTTTAATTGAACACCCTAAACACACACACAGTCCCATGCAAGGTACAATGGCCATTTAGTAATTAACACTTTATACCTTGGCAAAATATTATTTGCCGAAGTTCTGAATGTAAGGCTTCCAGAAACTGTATTTATTCATACAATGCATTAGGTCACTGATTAGAACTATTTGCTTAACAAAATTATGTCTGAAATGTCTGAAAATAATTTACTGGCCCTGCCTCAAGTGATAAATGCTTTATCTTGCAAATTAAATGTTTTTAAGAAAAGGATATTTAATTCAACCAACAGTTCCAAAAGCTTTGAACAGTGGTTTTTAAACAGTGGTTGAAACAACACAGAATTTACACTACTTGACTCTCTGTGAAAATTCAGGTATTATTCCTTTATTCCCAAGATTTTCATCTCCCCATACATCTAAAATGTAATCTGCAAAGCAAACAGTGTTTTAGTGACATTGTCAGTATTCTTAACCAAAAATTCTTAGTTTTTTTTCCAAAAACATTGTAGTGCAGTACAAAAATACCAAATAAATCCTTATAAAAGAGTAAGTTAATTTTCTTTTTTTTTTAACTCATCCCTTTTATTTTTCTTCTTCTTGAAAAAATGAGTGAGTGATCCCCATGGCCATAATATTGTTCCCATTTTGCCTGCCAGAAGTCTTTCACCATTCTTCACTTTATTCAATACTTTCCTCCTTTGCTTTTCTCATTTTTCCTTTTATTTGAAATATTTCATTTTCCTTCATCTCTCTTACATGCAGTTACCCATTCTTTAAAGTTCAAGGTATCTCATTTATAAAAGGAAAACCCCAGATTGCCAAAGAGACATCAATGAGTAGAAATGAAATTCCACTGCCTTATCTATCCCAATTTAATGAAAATTTAAAATAATATNCTGGAAAGGCCAAGTAAGTTATCTATAAAAACTCAATTTACTCAAATATAGGAAATACAGAAAAATTAAGCCTTTCATAACTACTTTCTTCAATTTGGTATGGAAAAACTAGAAGAGAATAAAATGTAGAATTTAGACATCAGTTTATGTAATGAAAAGAAAAAGAAGATAGTATTTTCATTTGTTACTCCTCAAAGTTTTCTTTGGTTTTATGCCTTCTCTCTCTGACAATGTCAAGATCTTCATCACGACAGAGTTCGAAGCCTAGTTATTTGAAGTATACAGAAGTCTATGCTGGAAGAAGTTCATGGTCCCTACTTAGAAACTCCAAAACAGGTATCAAAAAAGAGGTAAACTCAGTCCATTACTTCTCCAACATGTGTCCTGAGCACCAAAGCAGACATATATTCACAGTTTTTCTCAACATCTGACAGCTATATTCTTCATGGAGTATCTCTCCAGAGGCTGAAACCACCTGCAGCCCCACTGGCTTCCCCTTCCTTGGACAGCACCTTAAGGCTTTTTTTTTCTAGGAGTTGGGAATAGTTCTGTCTGCTGGTTTCTAGACTTCATTCCTTGGGCCTCATGCTGAAAAACATTTGAGATAATCAACATTCCAGAGTAAGAAAAGTTATCAAAGATTGCAACACAACTTCTATAAAGAAAAGGGGCCTGCACTCTGCAACACAACCATGGAGCAAACATGTGTGTAGCTGCAGCTCAAACAACTGACAATGTACAAAAGGGCAACTTTCTAGTACTTATAGCAACAGCAGCAGCAATGGAATTTCTTCTTACATGAGAAGAAAGAGGAAGGATGGAAACAAGTGTCCCCATTCATTTTTCTGAAAAATTACATATTCCCTGCGATAAGATTAAAAGTGGTGGAGATCAGAGGAAGAATACCTGATCAAGACAGCTGCTGGCTACAGTTTGTCTCTTCAGCGTCTTTAAGCATGCATTTTACCCTACTCTTTAAAGCAGCACAGAATCTAAACAAATGATCCCTAGTCACCTGAAATACAGTCAGGGTAGTCTTGTCTACTGCAAATTGGACAGGCTCACCAAAGTTCTCATCTGAAACTAGGTAGATTTACTGAACCAGTAAAACACACAATACTCTACCCATGCAGAGCACAAACTGGATGGTCAAACAAAGCAGAAACAACACAGAAACCAAAACAAATTAGTATAGTTAATAAATATTTCAGACACAGAAACAAATCTTCTTGGAAAAAAGATGCCAAGATACGTGAAACATTGATTTGTCCTCAGACTTGACTGGGTAGGAAGATGATTTCTTTCATTTTTCACCAAGAGGTCTAAACTTGCATTGCCTTTTGTGCAGTTAATAATTTCAGATAGTGTATTGCAACAATCTCACCCAAATTTCTGCATTACCTATATGGATTAATTCTTTATCTGTCGCCTGTGTATCTCAAATCCAGCTGAAGAAGTTTAGTTCAGATTTACAGAAATGTTCATGTACGATTAATTTAAACAAAATCACAGTCTACTTCTTACACCAGACTTCAAAATCTCAGAATGAGAATACACAAATGCCCTGTTTAAGTACATCTCAAAACAACAATTACGATATTTTAGAAGCACTTCACCATAAAATGATAGATACTACAATACAATAATTTGGTTTTGTTTCAAAGCAATTTGCAAATCATGTGCACACTTGGGAATAATATCAGTTTCTAACAAAATACAGAAAAGACAAGTTGAAAAAACAGCAGCCAGTTCAATACTACTCACCAAAATAGCGTAAGAAAGAAGAGGGAATCTCAACCAACTCAAACTAGAGAGGACTTTATATAAAGTGAATGCAATTACTCACTGGAATTCAGCCAAGACACTGAAATTAGTGTATCTATTCTCTGTAAGGGGGAAGGAGTTTAGGAACTTTGTTTCCAAGCCATCAGAAGTATGAAGCAACATATGAAATAAAGTTTCATTTCTATCTGTAACTCAGGACTCCTGTTTCCAAACCCCTGAATTTCAGCTATTCTCACAAACTGTTACTAACTTAACACTGGCTGATCTGCCAATGCACAATTCCCTTAGCAAATGCTACAGCCTTTGAGCACTTACAAAGAACTTGAACCACAGTAAAAACTGTGACCCCTCAGTGTTTCTTGGGGCAGAGGTTTTCTTCCTGAGCCTTCCTTGGACATGCTCCAGGCAACTGAAGACCCACCTGACCTTCTTCAGCTGTTCAAAACTGATGGGAGGAAAAGTGTTGCCTTGATGGGGTCAAAGACCTCCTGTTTGAAATTTTAAAAATTTAAGTCAGTAAAGACAAAAAACTGATTTCTGCTTTTATTTTAAATAATAGGATTGGAGGTCTAGCAGAAAGCTCTAAGTTCTCTCCTCAGTCCTCTCCTTAATGTCAATATCTTTCTACCTTTTCTATGCCAATTTCTTCATCATTACTCTAACCAGCTTTACTCTCCAAACAGAACCCAACATTATGCAAAATTATACTTGGAAAACAATGTGTCACCAAGAACTCAAAAAAGTTAGTACATCTGTCTCACAGGGCATACTAAACAATTACTGCCTGTTCTGTTTTCTGCAATAACTCTGCAGGCATCTCAAAACAGGCAGAGGCATAATATATTTTTCTGTGACTTCTATAAAAAACTTAAGATCCCTTCCTCTTTATGTTGATAGCGTCTTTTGAAAATCTGAATGTCAGCTTGGGAATTAATTTGCTTAACTTTTCAAGAATGAAGGAAGAAAGCACCATCTGTCCTCCTCCTTAACATAGGCACTGGTTACTGGTCATATGTTCTACTTCTTTAATAAATACCTTTCAGGAAAAAAAAATAGCCATTTCTTTAAACTAACTCAAGAGGCACAAAAAACTCAGAAAGAGAACCACATCCTCCTATCTTGCCCATCCTTCTAGAAGCTGAGAAAAAAAATTGCTTTTAAGGTGCTGGGCAGTAAAAGCATTCTCTGGAAGCTACTGCAAAAACAACCTCAGAGAGAGGATGGGTGACAGACATGGGAAGATCTTTCACTCAGTATTCAGTTTGCACAAGCACCTTTTACCTGTAAGCCAAAACAGTTTTCTGTATCTTACAGAAATTTCACGCAGTTAAGTAAAATTACCTTCGTGCCAGAGAAGACAGGCTGAGTAAATTCAGTCTCAGCATGCTACTGAAATTTAAATCAAGAATATAAATAAGTTATCTTGTTCAAAACCTTGGCTTTAATTTAGAGTGACATCTTAAGAGCACTCTCTTTCTAAAATACTGGAGGGAATAACTGCCATGCAACTGTCACAAATGGACAGCCTGAAAAAGTAGATACCTGTCACAAAACCCTTGGTCCATGAGGGCATGACTTTAAAGACTTTGAAGAATGGGAAAAGGGAAACATAAACCCCATTTTTGAAAAAATGTAAAGCAGAAGATCTAGGGATCTACAGAGAAGTCTCATCATTGTGCCAGGCAAGTTTATTCAGCAGATTCTCCTGGAAACCATGCTAAGGCACATGGAAAACAAAGAGACGATTGGAAAGAGCCAGCGTGGCTTTACAGAGGGGGTATCATGCCTTCTTGTGATGGAGCTACAGCACTGGTGGATAAGGGCAAAGCAACTGGCATTGTCTACCTGTACTTATACAAAGCATTGGACACTGTTTCACACAATATCTTTGTCTCTATATTGGAGACACATGGGTTTGATGGATGGACCACTTGGTGGATAAACAACGGCCTGGATAGCTGCATGGAAAGAGTTGTGGGAAAGAGCTCCTTGTCCACATGGAGACCTATGGCCAGAGTTGTCACCCAGGGTCAGTACTGGGGCCAATACTGTTCAACACCTTTGTTGGTGAAGAGCAGCCTCAGCAAGCTCCCTGATGACACCAGGGACATGACGGAGGGAAGGGATGCCAGCCAGAGGGACCTTGGACAGGCTTGCAAAGTGGGTCTGTGTGAACATCAAGAAGTTCAATGAAATACAAGTGCAAGGTCCTACACCCAGGTCATGGCAATCCCAGACACACCCACAGGTTGGGCGGGGAAATAATTGGGAGTAGCCCTGTGGATGAGTTGGGAGTGATGGTTGGTGGAAAACTTCACATGAGCCAGCAGTGTGTGCTCACAGGCCACAAAGCCAAACATGCCCTGGGCTGCACCAAAAGCAGCGTGGGCAGCAGGGTGAGGGCGGGAATTCTGCCCCTCTGCTCATCTCTGGTGATACCCCACCTGCAGGGCTGTGTCCAGCTCTGGTGTCCCCAACATGAGAAGGACATGGAACCCTTGGAAAAAATCCAGAGGAGGAACATGAAGTCGATAAAGGGATTGGAGCACATCCCCTGCAAAGCCAGGCTGAGAGAGTTGGGGCTGTTCAGCCTGGAGAAGGGAAGGTTGTGTGGAGACCTCATGGCAACCTTGCAGGATCTGAAGGGGGAAGCAGGGAAGCTGGAGAGGGACTCTTCATCAGGAACTGCAGGGACAGTAAACAAGGAGTAATGGGTACAAACTCAAAGAGGGGAAATTTAGGCTAGATATTAGGAAGAAATTTTTACTGCGACAGTGGTGATACACTGGAATGGGTTGCCGAAGAAAACTGTGGATGCCCCAAGCCTGGAGTCTCAAGGTCAGTTTGGATAAGGCCTTGAGATACCTGGTCTAGTGGGAGGTAATCCCAGCCTTGACAAAGTACATTTAAGATTCCTTTCAACCCTTAACATTCTATGATTCTATGTCTTTTAATTGAATATTTAGGCATATCCATGTAAAATCGTGAAGTAAGTCACAGATTATATTGTGACTTTCAGGTAAACCTGAAGTAATCTGTTCAACTTCTAGGAAATGACAACACATTTAGCACATTGTCTTTGACAATTTCCCAGAAACTTTTCTCATTAGGCATCCCATAATGGCTTTTTCTCAGGGCATTCATGATGTCAGGTTAGACTCCAGAGACTAATCACTACAACCAGCCTCAGGACATCTTACTGCTGCTGTGGTGGAAAGTGTAGTAAATATATAATATTCTGTCTGTGAAAGAAATGTAATTGCTTCTGCTGCCTCTGTGGCTGTGTGCAGATTCTCCTGACAAACACTCTGTTTAACCTTTGCAGAAGAATGTTAATTCAGAGTTACCAATTAGCTTTTTTGCAGGTCAAAACCAGAAGCCTTCTAACACTCTTACAAAGCACATCTGCATAAGAACAGTGCCCAGATTTTCCTTCATCAAGTATGTTGTTCATGTATGAAAATACATTAAACCTCTAGGAGCTTTCAAGAATGCACTTTGCTTCTGGAACGAAAACAATTTGAAAATCATATTTCATTGCTGTGGGCTACTATGTGATAAACGGTCCAGAAGAAATCCAGGAGAGTTACTCACTGAATGACTACATGCTCATAATCTGAATCTAATCTTACACAATGTCTCTTTGTTCAATGACTATGTCAAACAACAACTATGTTTATGACTATTTTTAAAAACATCACTTCCATTATGTTTCTTTTCTGTATACACAAGTTCAAAATAAAGTAAGTAGCCTGTAATTTGGCATATAGAAAAATATTTGAGAATGTCATAAGTACATTCTATGAAAATATTTGTTTTAGTGTTTCCAGATATTCTGAGCTTTCTTTTAAAACATCTTTTTCAATAAGTATAATTTAGATTGTACAGAGGACTTCTCTACTGTGTTCCTTGCTTTCACTCTTAGATATAGTTGATTGAAAAAAAAATAATTTGCAAAAGGAATGTATCCTTCACAGACCAAAAACTCTTATATAACATTCCTACAGAATTTTTTAAAAAAAAAATTAAAAAATCCCCAAAAAAACCCAAAACAAAACAAAGCAAAAGAAAGGAAGAAAAATGAGAAACTAAAACCCCTCATAAACATATATATGGACGTTATCCACACCATCCTTGGTAGACTGAGGTTTTAGAATGCTCCTGCAGTGCTTCAGCCAAATTTGTTGGGCTGGGTAAGGAGGCAATGAACATAAAAAGGATTTACTTTAAAAAGCAAATCAGAAAAAATACAAAGCTTTTATGATCATACATGGTAAGATTACATTTTCTACATGTAAAAAATTATGGTAAGTGAACAAGGACAGAAAAAAACCACTGTAAACATAAAACATTACTAATAGCATAATTTATCTGGAGAAGACAAGTTTCTTACATAGCAAACTTCCCACTTCCTAATTTATCTCATGATAAAATGGAGAATCTGATGCATAAACATGAAACTTCTATTTATTAAATAGTTGAAAGAATTACAAGCTTAATACATATTAATGATAAAAAATAGCAACCAAAATAGATACCTAATAGATACCTAATATTTTTCAAATACAACTGTAATCTAATCTACACATCTGCATTGAACATCTTTACATAGGTTTGTGTACAAAGTTAAAAGATAATTCAGGTTCCAAAGCACAATTTTTCTTGCAGGAAAACATCATAATTCAAACTTGCACCATAGTACCATGTACACTCTGTCGATAAAGTCCAACAACTACCTGATCATTCCTTAGCCTACATACTTCTCTCTTTAATGCCCTATGAAATCAAAAGTCTAAACAAAAACACAAAATAATTTTCAGTGACCTCCTTAGCATATAATTTCTTCTATAAAGCTGCTGACAACAGGCCCTTCTTCTTTTGCAACCATTTCTGAAGCATGTTTACCAGGGATCCCACATTCCAGCTCTTGTAAGAACTCAAAATTCTGGCATCTTCTCAAGGATGCTAAGAGAATTCAACAGTTTGGCACTTGCCACTTCTTGCAAAGTCAAATTAAATTCTCTTATCTTTTGATTGTTATATAAGGTAGCTGAAACACCTGCAAAATTCAGTAGTTTAGAAATATCACTAAAGTAAACAATGTTTCTGAAAGTTACTTATGTCCATCTGCATACTTTGAATCCTAAATTGTAGAATCATGGAATGTAAATGGGTGGAAGGGACCTGTAAGTTTGTGTAGTCCCAAACACCCCTGCAATGGGAAAGTATCAACTCTCTCTAGACCAGGTATCTCAAGGCCTTATCCAAACTGGCCTTGAGACTCCAGGCTTGGGGCATCCACAGTTTTCTTTGGCAACCCATTCCAGTGTATCACCACTGTCACAGTAAAAATTTCTTCCTAATATCTAACCTAAATTTCCCCTCTTTGAGTTTGTACCCATTACTCCTTGTTTACTGTCCCTACAGTTCCTGATGAAGAGTCCCTCTCCAGCTTCCCTGCTTCCCCCTTCAGATCCTGCAAGGTTGCCATGAGGTCTCCACACAACCTTCCCTTCTCCAGGCTGAACAGCCCCAACTCTCTCAGCCTGGCTTTGCAGGGGATGTGCTCCAATCCCTTTATCGACTTCATGTTCCTCCTCTGGATTTTTTCCAAGGGTTCCATGTCCTTCTCATGTTGGGGACACCAGAGCTGGACACAGCCCTGCAGGTGGGGTATCACCAGAGATGAGCAGAGGGGCAGAATTCCCGCCCTCACCCTGCTGCCCACGCTGCTTTTGGTGCAGCCCAGGGCATGTTTGGCTTTGTGGCCTGTGAGCACACACTGCTGGCTCATGTGAAGTTTTCCACCAACCATCACTCCCAACTCATCCACAGGGCTACTCCCAATTATTTCCCCGCCCAACCTGTGGGTGTGTCTGGGATTGCCATGACCTGGGTGTAGGACCTTGCACTTGTATTTCATTGAACTTCTTGATGTTCACACAGCCCCACTTTGCAAGCCTGTCCAAGGTCCCTCTGGCTGGCATCCCTTCCCTCCGCCATGTCCCTGGTGTCATCAGGGAACTTGTTGAGGTTGCTCTTGATGACACTTTCCCAAAAACAAAGTCACCAACAAAGGTGTTGAACAGTATTGGCCTCAGTACCAACCCCAAGGGACATGTATAATCCCCTTTATTTCTTGTATGAATATTAACAAGCACAAGAAGCAAAAAACACCCAAGAAAACAAACAAACAAACAAAAGCAACAAAAAAACCAAAAAACAAAACAAAACAAAAAAACAAACAAAACAAACAAACAAACAAAAAAAACATGTCCAGGAGGCAGCCTAGCTGTCCTTAAGGGACGCAAAATAGATTGGTCTTCAGTTTAAACAGATAGCTGAAATAAAATCCTAGTGCTGACAAACTGTAGTTCTAACCTAAAAGGAACAGTTTTAGCTCCTGTAAAAGAACACAGCATGTGGCAGACCCAAATGTCAAAAAAACTAAGAGCTAACAGACAGTAAAAGTGTAAGGAAAGGAAAATCCTCACAGGTAAGACATTACAGAAGACAGGCTGACCTAGGAATATCTGGATTACATATTCTGCAAAAAAATAAGTGAAATACCATCTGGTTACGGGCTCAGTTTCTGAAATTGCATGATTTGACCTATAACTAAGGAATGAAATAATTTAATACTGCCATTAAGTTATGGAAAAATAATTATATTTAAGTACAAGTCATACAGGCTATTCATGCAACTTTGTAAAATGACTATGCATTTCCAATTAATTTACAGGCATTGTATTTTTTTTGTATTTAGAAAAGAAAAAATCTAGAAATTATTTCTGGTAATATCTCTCTTGCTCTGCTTACATATAAAAAATTAATGTCAGCCAACAGTTCAAAATTTAAGCAGCACTATTCTTTTAATAATTAATAAAACAGGAAAGTGCTGCAAGTAAATTCAGTCAGTGAGCAGAGTATGAATGTAGAGAATGGGGTCATGAAATGAAAGAAGAAAAATTAATTACATATATTGCCACAGCCATTTAACTATACCTGCAAATATCAGAAAATTGAAAATGAAAATTAAATATTTCAGTGTCAAAATGTAGCATCAATGCAAAGACACTGTTCTTTGGAACCTACTAATTATTTTTGCTTTGTGTAATTTCTTCTTTTCTTACTGTAGGTGAAAAGCAGTAGGCACTGCTATTCACAGTGCACAGGGGAAAAGCAGAGGAAGAGGCTCCTGAGAATAATTTTGGCAAGAGCAGAAGGGAACATGAAAAGAAAGAGTAAAAGAACAAAAAAGTCTTCAATTAACCTAGCTATTTGAAAGCAAATTCTATCAAAATTAAATATATTTTGAGTTTGCTTTTTAAAAAATGTTCATATTCCATGAGAATATCAGCATGGGTACAAAATTTGCAAATGCTCCTGAATTATTCTAGCACCTGGATATTCAGATATTTATCAAAGAGTTTGACAACAATTATGAAAGAAAAGAAAAAAAAATAAAAGCAAACCTTCTACCCAAGTGTGAGGACCCAATGAGTTTTGTTTTGCCTCAACAATGATTGTCAGAGGCCTGTGGGGGAGAGGTTGCACATGTGCCATGTCCAGGAGGCAGCTAGAAGATGGAGAGAAGCCTTGTCTCTGGGGAGACTCTGCCTGGCAACCATTTCATGACTCACATGAGACAGGCAGTCAGCAGGGGAACACCAAAGACACTGTACCCCAGAGACACTCTCCAGTCAGACAGGAAAAGGTCTCCAGCAGTGGGCTGCAGTGGGACATTGGACTGGGCCAGTGGTCTCCTGTCAGCAGGCAAACTCTGGGAGGAGTCAGGAGCATAAAAAGTAACTGCAACAGAAGCTCCAGGGGGCTGTTCTGTCCTTTGCCTTTTGACTTTTTGGGGGCTTTTTGAACTTGCCTTTTGATGTGGGCTTTTGGCGTTTTTACTTCTGAGGCTTGGTGATTCGAGCAGCTTTTTTGAGACTTACTTTTTGAGACTTGCTTGTCAAAACTTGCTTTTGATTCAGGGCTTTTTGAGTCTTAGGCTTTTGCTGTGGCCCCAGCCTGCCTTTTGGCTCTCTTGCCCTTGCTGGCTCTTGCTGGCCCTCATGTCTGTCCTGCCTCCCTGTATCTCTGACCGATGCCCTGCCTGCTTCATCTGTGTCCCTGCCTGAGCCACCTGTGTCCAACCCAGCCTGCCTCCGAGCCTGTCCAGGCTTCTGCACCTTCTGCCTGAGCACCCCTCACCTCGGGTCTGGTCACCTGTCACTGCAGGAGCCATGCACAGGCAGGCAGCGTGCACAGCCCCTGCCTCATGGACATCGACGGCACTCCCCTACCTTCGGTGGTAATGCCCTCTTTTTCCCTCTGCCTCCTCTCCCTCTATCCCATATTTCTTCCTCTTTCTCTGTCTTCTTTAGCCCTGTTTGGTAGAGTAACTCCTTTTTATCTTGCTTTTTTGTTACCAATAAACAGTTCTCAGATACAATGTTTGCCTCTTTTGGCTTAATTTCATTCTGGACCATCATTATTAAAAGAAATCTTCACAGTTCCCCAGAGTGGAACATGACACCAAGAATAAAGAAGTATACACTTCTGACATCTGTCAAGTCATCTTTCAGTCACAAAGAAAATGGCACTGTATTGAGAGGTAATAAATACATACTTATGACCAGAAAAATGCCTATGACCAATGTCATTTAAATTACCCTAAATGTCAGAAGGACAGAATGCTGTTGGATTTCTCAGCATTCCTCAACTGTGCCTGCAATCTTGACCCAAAACAATTCCCAGTTCTCTCCCTTTGATCTGTTTTCTCAAACAGCAATTTCTGACAGTCCTAACATAAAACATTTTACTGTCTAGAGTTTGAAATATTTATTTAATGTTTTGGTTGTAATAAGACAGCAGCTAAAAACTGAACATATCAAACATTTCACAATTTGTAACAGCTGTTAATGATTATGTTTATCTTACAAGTCATCTTACAAAGGTTAGGTTATGAGCTACTTATTTAATGAAAACAAGCTTTCTTGCTACACCAAAAATTATATAATTGGAAAAAAACAATATAATGCACTAAGAAAAATTTACTATCAAGGCTCACAGAGCTTCCTTCACTCTAAGGTTAAGTGGGCTGCCCTGTGGGATTATTAGTAAAATCACCAGTGTCATATACAGATAGATAAGAAATGTGTTTGGAACAAGTCAGTGAAAATGCAGTCTTTTATACATGCATGGTGCATAGCTGAGCAAATTAAATTATACATTAATTTTGTATTGATAGTTCTGGTATTGCTGCAAGTTGAATTGGTGACAGACAACCCTACAGCCAACAAAAATTCAGTATCCTATGCCTTTTGACACTTTTGCATTTCATCACATCTGCCATACAATTTGCTTTAAACCATATGGCATTTTATGACTTGCTGTCTAGCATGTAACCTTTCAGGGAAAGCCTATGCGACTCTCCTACCTAGAGTGACAATCCCTGGGTATGGATAGGAAGACCAAGGTGTCACCATGGGATTTCAGGGGTGGAAGTCCCTTTGGCAGTGAAATAAATGAGAGATGGGCACAATTTGGTGACCTGAAAAAGAAAGGACTTTAATAAGGGGCAAAATAACAAACAGCAAGGCGATCTCAATATAGGGTTCACCAGAAAGAGCCTGGGCGAGGGGGTTACAGTAACTTATATAAGGTAGGTAGGGGCAGATCTTAAGGGGAAGGAGCCAATAGGAAGCGGGGATTAGGAATATACAAATTAATGCGGCAAAATTAAACCAATTGGGGAACAGAAATTGGGAACATGCTAGAACATAACCTTATATATACAAACCAATTTACATAACAGCTTCCCAAAAGACAACTCTTCCCACCATAACTTAACAGGGGTTTCCCAAAGTTTCAAACTAAGGATTTGTCCTGGCTCTCTCTTAGGGCCTTCCAGCCCAATTCCCACACCTAGTAACTCCAGTAGCACCACTTCAATTGAAAAGTAGGTGGACCCCTAGAGAAATGGGTTTTTTTAACTTCTTTTCTTTTAAATAAAAAGAGTGGCAAGAGTTTGTACCTTGCTTTCCATACTCCATGAGCAGTTCCTTTCTTTATTTCTTAGTGCTCAGTGAGGTCCAGAGAATAGCCAGCACATCCCTTCACTGATTCCTACAGAGGAGGATTAAGAATGCTCTCCCAAAGAACCTCTATGATGACAGAGTTTCAAGCAAGCTGCTTGATAAGATTACTCTCAGGCATCCCATACCATCTGTGAACCCATGCTCACGCAGCAGATGCAACACAGAAGCCACAAACACAATCCAATAAGTGCTACTCACTTTGCACAGCATGAAGCTTTGACAAGAGCAACAAGGTAAATTGGCAAAGAATTCTTAAAACAGATGTTGATGTGACTAACTTTGGCTAAAGATCAAAACTCTGGAATCTCAAAGACCAGTTTGTGTTTACAAGTACTCAGGCATATTACAAGATGGTCAGTGAACAATTGAAAAGAAACAGAAATGCCTAAGTGTTTCATAAATATTTAATCACATCATCTTCCAAACTGTAATGGATTTGGGCCACGTTTCTCAGAAGCTGAGAATAAGAAAAGCTCCCCCTGCCTGACAAAATGCTGAAGTTCTTTTCCCTTGATTGGAGTTCTAGACAGCAAATAATCTTGACATTTCAAATTTATAGGGCCTTTTCAACAGACAGCACATCAACTGTGAAGTGGCAGTGCTTTTAATTTACCAGTTTATGAAGTCAAAGACCACAGTTTCCTGTCATCAGTAACACCTTTTGTACATTTTTCCTTTTTATTGAAGACAGTGAAGCATTTTGAGGGGGGTTTATAGTACTATGGTATTTTAATTTAACAGTAAGAGTTCTTAACAATCTGATGATATTGTTTGCAAACAGAAGTATGTTTAGCAGACTGTACCCATCTTATGCACAGAAAGAGAATGTCACAAAAAGGTCAGACAGAAGGGAGTAAATAAACTCAGCAGGATTGACCCTTTGACAAATGCAGTGCTGAGTAAGAACATTTGTGTGGTACCTTGAAACTTTGCAGTTTATTGCCACAAACAAGTTCATAAATTGTAAATATCCCCCCACTGCCCCCCTTGGACTAGCTCTTGAGAGACTTTGGAGGGATATCTCAGAGGGACAGGACAAAAGATTCCAAAAGAGGCTCTTACCCCAGGATTATTCCAAGGTGTTTATTCTCAAAGGATTCCAGAGGGCAAGAGAAAGAACAAGGAAGTACAGGGGTCTTATCTAGTCTCTCATTCAGGGAGGATGGCTGGCACTCAGCCAATTAGGTCAAGAAAGGAAGGAAAGGTCAAACCATATGGTTACAGGCATTAGGAAATGCCCAGAGAAATACAACATCAAATCACCTGGAAGGTCTTGCCTCAAAACCATTATGTTTATCTTTAACAGGCAGCCAATGTGCAACCTATTTCAACAGATTTATGATGATGCATTTCACCACAAGATTCTTAGGATCTCATATAAATATGAGCAAACAGCTTAAAAAATGTTTAAGAAAGAAAACCTTGGGTAACATTTACCACACCTACAGATCACACTTTTTGCTAGTTCATTTCAAGCCTATCAAACTGTGTAATGAAGAACACCTAAATTCAATTGGAAAAATGGGGGGAACTGAATTTAAGAAAATGTTTAACTACTCTGTGCAAAATTTGGCTAGGATACCTGAGCTGAAAGCCCATCCATACACAGGAAGGCATAAAAACCTCAGGGTTTTTTATTTGTTTTAATAGAATAGTTCGATTGGAAGGGACTTTTTAAGGGTCATTTAGTCCAGCCTCCCTCCACTTGCCCTTGTTGAACCTCATCAGGCTTCCACAGGTCCACTTCTTGAGCTTGTCCAGGTCCCTCTGAATGACATTCAATCCTTCAGGAGTGTCATCCCACTACTCAGATTGGAGTCATCTGCAAATGTGCTGTGGGTGCACTTGATTCCTTTGTCATTACTGACAATACTAAATAACACTGCTCCCAGTAGAGACCACTGAGGGCACCACTTGCAACTGTAACACTGAGCAACTGACCCTCAGTGAGCCACTACCCTTTGGATGTGACTGTTCACCTGCTTCCTCGTCCATCAAACAGTCTCCCATCTCTCTCCAATTCAGAGAAAAGGATGTTGTGGGGGACCCTGTCAAAAGCTCTACAGGAGTCAAGATAGATAACATCTGTAGCCCTTTCCTTGTCCACTGATGTAGTCCTTCCATTGTGGAAGGGGTTGGAACTAGATGACTTTTAAGGTCCCTTCCAACCCAAACCATCCTATGGTTCTACAATTTGCAAAAGAAATTTTTGTAAACACTACAGAAGACCTTGAACTAATCGCCAAGGCAGAAAAAAGCAGGTATGGTGGGCTGCAGTGAACTCAGGTACAAATAAATGCTGGAGAGGGTATCCAAGAGACTGGACAGATTGCTGGCTGAAACATTTTGGGCACATGTGGGGAAAAGGGCAGGTTGGGCCTTGCCTTTGGTGAGGTGATGCCCTGCACCACACACCCCACCCCGGTCCCGTATCCCAGTCCTACAATGGTTGCCAGTGCCTGGCACAACCAAGGCAATACTCCACACCTGCCTCTGGAGCCCCAGTCTTACCTCAGAGTGGGCAGATCGTGAAAGTCCCACCTGGGGAAAGGGCACAGGAAAGCCAAAGAGTAGTTCAGCCAGGACATGAGGCAAGGGCAGGTCTTGACTCTGCTCCCTGTTGGACTTCCTATCAGCTGAACAGCATGGGAACTAGGAGTGTTTGCTCTTTTCTACAGCTTTTTTGTCCTTCTCTCTTGCTTCTTCTAATTTCCTCTTCCTGGAGTTTTGAGAAACTTAAAATCAGATGGGCTTGGAGCCTGCTAAGTTGAATGGGGCATCAAGTTAATGCTTTGTGAAGTGTTTTATGTTGATTGTATGTTGCTTTAAACTTTTGCCAGAGTTGCCTGCTTTCCTGAAGTCACCGTTAAAGCTTTTTTTGTTGTTTGACTGCTTGAGGATATCTTGTCAGCATTTCTCCCATGCTCCAAGTACATTAAAAGCTGTAAGCCCCTTTAAGAGGCTTCTCAAGCCATTTTTCTGGGGCTTTACAGGTACTACTTTATATGTGATGGAAACAAATCTACAAAGACTGCACATTAAGAGAGAGTCTTCCATACAGTTAATCTGTCATCATATTTGATTACAACTACTAAACAGAAGGTCAACAAATTGGAATCCCAGTTCCAATTAAAAATTAAAAGAATTTCTGTACTGGGCCAACAAATAGTTTTTCAATTTGTATTACTACAAGAAGTGTTCAAGATGTATTTGGTGCAAAGATTTCAAAGTAGAAAAAAATCCCATAATCAACAGTACTGCCTAAATAAATGCATGACAGTTTAGAAATTCCAAATCTGGTTCAGGATTTGAAATATCGTCTTCTGTATGTAATACAGATGTATTACATGTACACAGATAATGTAGTTAGATGCCTCAGTTCTCTTCTAGTTGTTTGTGAATTTTTGTGCACTTTTTTATGTAGGGGGTCTCTGGGCCTGGAAGGGACAGCATGCATGCATTCAAGCCAGCAGATGTACATCTAGCTCTTGAGCGCTGAATTGAGGTTTTCATCAAATTTATTACTACAATCCCAAAATCTCATTGCTGACAAGGAAATTGCCCAGTTAATAAAAAAAAGTTTTTTAATATGGTTTCATTAACATTTATCTACAGTGATTTTCCTGTGCTGTATTAATGTCCAGTTACTGAACTTCACACTCCTTATACAACTCTCCACAGACATATCACTACCACTTTCAATAATTTAATGTCATGATGACATTTTGTCACTTAACTACTATACCTTCGGTATCACTTCAGAATATGCTGAACAACATGGATTCACAACAGGTCCACTAACAATTACTCATAAAATAAAATTACAATCACTACAAAAACAGGCCAGTTACTGATGTTCAGCATTTTTTATACAAGACAACATTTCTTCTTACAACACTTAGCTCTATTGAGAGTATTTAGTGAGGGATCTGCAAAAGGTGACCTCTGCACACTGCTTCAGTCAACTTGCTTCTGAAGGAGCCATGAAGCAGGTGGATAAACAGCTTCAGTAAACTTGTAAGATGTGTCACCCGTTTTCAACAGTTGCATTGAGCTAGACCAATACTGCATATATATCCCTGGCTCTCCTAATCCTAATTTTAATCAGATTTTCCATTAAGTTATTTGGTACAGGTATTACTGCAGTATACATAGATATGTGAAAAAATAAGCAGAAACACAGCCAGCAATATGCAATAATCATGCAATAATCAGGGACTGTGTTAATCTTAAACTGTGATGTTAAGACTTTCTGAGTCTTCACCGTTGACTGGGTAAGAAGGCATTGACACATGACTATCCTCAGAAAACTGACAATTCCAGAGCTCCTACATAAATTTTGTGGCCAAAAATCATTCTGGATACTTTATCCTTATTTCAAGAACTTCCTTTGCATCAATTGTCCTGGAAGTTTAGAGCATTGGAGGAATGACTATTCCTCCTCAGAAAAGTCATGCATGACCTTATATACACATCAGGCAGTCTAACACACAGGAAATTAGAACTCTTCTGATGCAGGTAAGTGAACAGATCAACGGATAGGTGAATAGATCAACAATTTATAATTACAATTGTAAATTATATGGTCTTCACTAAAAATGCTCATATAGAAAGCCTGCTTTTCATCAGTTGAAATTATTTCTGACTGCTAAAGGTTGTTTTCTACAAGGGCTACTGCAAATAGATGCTCTTGATATTGATAAAAAACTCAAGCCTCCAAATCTCTAAATGATCACCAAAAGGATGGTATAGACAGTGTTTGTCAAAACCTTTGAATAACAATCGAAGTCTGTACACATACACTCTTGCAATTTCTGGATGATTCTGCCATATATTCTCAATATGGTATTTGGAACTCTGAATTCTCTTGCAGGACAAGAAATATACAAATTATTTTCAACAGTTAAAACGCAGTTACAGTAAGTCAGATTTACTGATGATTCTGTGATCTCAAAGCCACCTTTTACTTTTTAAAAGCTCAAGCAAGACTGCAGACAGACCTGTTAAACTCTTTAAAAGTGACATCTTGGGCTACAAGAAAGCTGGTTAGAAAATAAATTCCACCTCAGGGAGGGAAGGGTGAGGGAGAGAGAGAAAGAACAAGAGAGATCACAAACTTAATCTTAAGCTGGATATCAAAATACCAAGTTGCTTGAGAACCAGTGCTTGACAACACAAGCATACATTCACAAATGCTCATGACTAGTCAAGCAGATTTGAGCATACAGTGCAAGATGAACTCAACACTAAAGCTCAAAGGTTAAAAAATAGCTGTAAGGGACCAGATTTCAGCTGATGATACCAATTTTCATGTAACAAAGAAAGAATAAAGAAAACAAAATAGATGTGTCAGAAATTGTGAAGGCATGATGAGAAAAGAAAATGAGTTATTGAATATATGAATAACAGCAATGCTGTGATGAATGCATAAATAGGATGATTTGTTGGCACAATGCTGCTGACATTATTATGCCCATTATAAGTAGCAGAAGAGTGCATCAACAAAGAATTAAAAAGTCACAATGGGTATAAAGCTTCCCCCAATCTTAAACCGAGCCTACTCATGCACAAGCAGACACGCCCTTCAGACTAACCGTGAGTTAAGGCAGAAACAAGAAATTAAACAATCTGTGCAAATGGTAATATTAAAACTAGAACACTAGCGTCGTGAAAATATTCTGTAGTCTTCTGAGATATTTACAAAGTATTTTGTCGCTTCAAAATGTCAAGGCATTACAGATTATTAGGTAAAATGTTAGACATAAACAACATAGGAAGAAAATGCAAAAAAATTAACAGTGAACTACACTTTATACCCCATTACTGACTGTATAAAAACAATTTTTTCTCGACTGTTGGCTAGATTGATGCTGATGCCTCAGCTTCAAATTAGAGGGAAATACAGATTTCATGCACCATTCCACAATCACTTGAAACTATTTATTGGTACCTGAATACCAGAATACAAATTCTTCTCCCCACCCCTCAAAATTCTGTAAATAAAATGTGATGACATTGAGATGGTGAGAGTTGCTCCAGAATGTGGAGCAGTGATTCACTGAGAAAGGTCATTTTCTCACAGCAACAGCTGTAAAAGCGGGGGAAAGGAGTGAGGCTACTCACTCCTGATATGAGAATTGTTGAAGGTAGAGTGACCTTGGTACCTAAGCAACCAGATATCCACAGGAATGAGAGCTAGGAGGAGTTGGCCCAGAATAGCGTAACCAATTAGGGGCTTGCATTCTGTACTATGCATGAGGTTAATTAACTACTAGATATAAGCTGCTTGTTTGATGCCAATAAATGAGACTTGATGATCGATCATATTGATTGGCGCATTTCTGCCACCGTACATATCAAATGGTGCCCGAAACTCGGAGAAAAAAAAGACCCTGGAACTTTGAAATCTTGTCAGCCATGGATGACGGCGTTTAGGGAACGG
>VXBN01016788.1:21306-78279 GCA_013397395.1 Sinosuthora webbiana
CGGTCCGCCAGACCCTGTGAGGGCTTCTGTCGCCCCGCGGCGCCCCCCGGCCCTGCTGAGGGCAGCGAGGCCGCCGCCCTCCGGAGGGGTCTGTGCCCGGCCCTGCGGCCCCCGGCCCGGCCGCGTCCCCAGCGGGGCAGACCCGTGTGAGGGCCGCCCCCGGGGCCGGGNCACGGGCGGAGCTCGGGGCCCGGGGCGCTGCCAGGGCGGGCCGGGGGCTGTGCGGCTGTGGGGAGGTCACCCGCTCGGTTCCTGCCCCAGTGTCATCGGCCCAGCCCCGGTTCCTGCGCCCGCCGCCGTCCTGTGTGGGCACGCCGGGTGCAGTGTTGGTGTCGGTGTGAGACGTGAGGCTGGCCGTGGGCAGGGCACACTGGAGAGGCTTTCCGCATCCCGACCTCACCTCAGCAAACGCAGGAGAACCAAAACTAAAGCAAAAACAGCTAAACGTAATTTGGGTTGGTTTTTCTTGAGGGGCTTTCTAATGCACTCTGTCATTTTTCTCTGCCGGTGTGTGTTGTTTGTGTATCCAGCTGCCCGTTGGGATGTGGCAGGCTCTCCCTGGGATGGGATGACACTGGTTGTTACCTGCTCCTGTTCGGAGCACAGGGGAGAGCTGGAGCTTGTCGTGTGCAGCCTGGTGGAGGCATTATTTGAACTGTGTGCTTTCCAAGCATTTTCTGGCCTGTTTCTGTCATCACAGGGTGTGTGTGTTTGAGGAAACTTGTATCGGTAGGCAGGGCTGTAGGGAAACATGCAGAGCCATTCCAGGTTTGAGGTGCACAGAAGTGCTGCTGGTGCTGCCTTTCACTTCAGGTGAATGTGCCTGGAATGAAGTCTGGGTTGGGCTGGGCTGATTTTGCTTTAATCTCGTCTCTCTTAAATGTCATGGAAGTTTCAGGACCTAAATCCTCTTGCGCTCTTGGTGTTCTAACCCCCTGCTTTATTAATTGTTTAATTGAAAGGGTGTTTTGTGTTGTTTGCCCCACCTTGCCAGCTTTCTCTGAGTATTTGTGTGCCGTGCTTGGACGTTTTACTTGCCCAAGTCTTGCTTGCCTTATGCTCTGGGTTTTTGTTTTTTGCACGCTGTTTTATGCTGTGTGTGTCTCTTTCTGCTGCAGTTTTTAACTGGCATGTTGACCCTGATACCTTATCAATGATCTTCTGTCAGTGTTCTGGATGTGACTTGATGTGAATTAACCAAGTCACCCGTCTTCATGGTTTCATTTTAAGGACGTTACCTTCAAGCACAGGGTTTGGAATATTTACGTATGCAATACCACTGTTGAGGGTTTGTGGAGGTTTCCTTGATGTTTATCACCCTTAGACTGCAGCAGCCTTCAGCGTGGTGCTGTGTGAGTGGCCAGTGTCTGGCACTGTTTGTGGCTTTCTCTGTGTGGTTGGTCTGACAGTGCCCCTGTACCAGCTGAGACAGAGGTGATACAGCAGGGCCAGGATACACCAGGCTGGGCTTGCAATTATTTCTTCTAGACCACAGGTAAGTGTTTTCTCATCAGATTGTGGACCCCGTAGGGAAGATGAGAAGTGCTTTTCTCTTGTGTGGGTTATTGCCTGTTTCATTCTGAGGCGAGGTCTTGCCCAGGGTGTCTTCACAGTGGAGCATAAAAGTAGCCCCAGAACAACAGTGAAAGGCAGTTACTTTTAACGTGACAAAGAAATAGTAACATTGTCTGAAGTGTCATCCCCATGGGAGCTTACTGACGCCTTATCTTGTGCTCATGGGTGGTTCCATAAAGCCCCTTTTGCCCTCAGCTGTCCCCTGGAGGTGAATTTGGAGGTGGATGAAATAGTTGTGTGGAGTTGAAGTCAGCCGTGTGCTCATCACCGGTGGCATTTCAGCACTGCGTGTTCTTGGGCAGTTCCAAGCTGTAATTTGTGGTTCTGCCCCCCTAGCAGAGAGAGCCACGTAGGAAAGTGTTTCTGCTGGTAGCAAGCAGGGATTATTGCCTTAATAAGCTGACAGTCTCGTTGTGTTGAGTCTTGCTAAATGCTGACTTTCTGCAACCTGCTTTCCTGGCAGAGCATCGAGGAGCTGAATGCAGAGCAGAGTGACATCTACTTCTCTTCCTCTGTTCTAACTGACCTAGAGCAGAAGATGGTTTTCAAAAATAAATTGTATATATTGAAGAGAAGAGAGGCAGGGTCGCTGCTCTGGGATTTATTGAATTTGAGTAAGAGCCGGTGGTGGGCACTGAAGTACAGAGGTGGAGGGCAGGGAGGATGTGCTCAGATGGACACAGTCTGTCAGTCCTGCTCTCCAGGCTGCTGTCTGGAAAGGGACACGCCAGTGCACTGCCAGCACGGGTCTTTGCCTCAAGCCAATATTCTACAATTGTCTGCTTTCAAACTTCAGCTTTCCAAAAGGCCTTGGAGCAAATCAGAATGGATTCATGGCAGGAAAGGTAATGGGTAACTCGTTCATGCCATTAGCTCTCTGTCAAATATTCCCAGTCAGCTGTAGTGTGTGCATTCTAGCACCAGGGCAAATTTGTTGTAGGGGATGAAGTGTTACCTGAGTTGTTTAGTTCTTCATGTATTCCTTGTGTGGGTCATTTCTGGGTTTTGTGTTTCTGTATTTCATTGTTGCAAAGAATTTAATTGTATGAGGTGGTCAGCGAAGTGTAAGAGAAGAATTAGGGTTTATTGGTTGTGAAACAGAGATAATGTCCTGTCCTGCTCAGTTTCAGGAAATGTTTCTGAAGTCAGATGAGGTAGTTGCTTCATTTTGTTTGCTGTGCATTTATCCTTCTCACATTTAGGAAGGCTTTTCTGTCTCTTGCTGTGGGATTGCCATTCTAACCATCCCCAGTCCCAGGTACTCTGTAAGTTGTGCCATTCTTTTAAGGTTTGGGTCACAAATGCTTTCACGGGGTTTTTTGACAGAAATTGTATTGTTAGGTTTGCTGTTTGACCCCATCCCTGTGCTCTTGGTTTTGATAGTAACTGCACAGTTTGGAAGTATTTTTGGAGGTGATTGTAGGTCCATTTTGTTCATGTGATTAATTTATATCACAGCATATCTTTTATTTAAAAAAATCATTGCTTTGGTTTAATAAAGGTTGAACTTAATTTGTCATCTCCCAGGTCTAGTGCAGGTGGACCCTTCCAAAGGTTTTCAGCACCTTACTGAAGAAAGGCCCTTATTTTGCTGAAATTCAAACAGTTGTGATAATTAGTGAGATCACTGTTCCTGCAGAGGTTGTGTATTACACTGTGTTTGCCTTTTTCAGTTCTTTTTGGCATTTATGGCTTCATCCAGATAACAAATGAAGACAGCACAGCTCAGTGGGGTGCACTTTGTTTGAGGTCTCGTTTTTCCAGAAGGAAAGCCTGGTTTTTGTTCAGCAGCCCTTTGGCAGAGAGGTTGGTTTTGGTGAGGGAAGCCGTGTATCCACCAGCTGAACTGCCTCACGCTGAGAACTTCATGTTCTCTGGGTCTCTCTGGAGAACACCTGGTGGCTGTTGCTGCCTTCTGCTGCCACCCATCTTTTGGGGTGTCTGCCTGCTGGTTAGAGCTTCTGTGTTGTGTCCAGGTCAGATGAACCTGAATTTTGGTGAACTTCCATTTTTTGGTGTCCTCTTCTGTACCTGTGTGTGTGCCCTCTTTCCTGGGGTGATCCACTAGGGCATCAATTCTTCTTCAGTTTGCTGCTTCTGAAATGTTGAAGCTGTGCTTTGTGACAGGCATTTTACTCTTCCCTTCTTCCCGATTGACATTACAGCTTTTGAAGCTTCTTGACTTTGTTAGGAATAAATGTCTGTGTTTTGACATCTTTCTATTCAGCTTTAATTGGTTTTTGAAGCTTGTCAGGCAGGCAGAGAGGGGGCTGGATGTTTTGCCATCCTGTTCTAACTGCACTGAATAAGTGCTGTAGGGTTTAGTTTCTGGGACTGTGGTTTCCTTAACCAGTAATCTGTGCCTTGCACAGAGGTTTTTGTGTAACTTCAGCTTTATCAAAGCGTGGCTTTCTAAAATTGTCCTCCTGTTGGGTTGTGGTATCACACTTTCTACCAGAACGTGGGAGGTCATTATTTTTAGCTGGGGAGTGGTGAGGGTTTGAGAGAGGCTGCAGAGAAGGGCTCTGAGGGCTGGGGAGCCGCTGGGTGCGTTTTCCTGTGGAGCAGAGCTAATCAGGCTCAGGAAGCCTCTGTGTGCACTGGGACCAGTTTCCCATGGAGCAGTAACCTGTGTAGAAATCATTTTGTTCAATGCTTCACACAGGAAGTGCTCAGAAGCAGAAGCCCCTGTCTTAGACTTTTGGCTTTGTTGCAGCATTATACACTTTATATTATCAATTTCCATCCAAAGGATAAACAAAGCCTGACAGTTTTGAGCTTTTATTTCTAGTTGCTGACGTTTTTTTATATAAAATCTTTATCTGATATCCTGCTGTTGTTACAGAGTACACTAATAATTGTTTCCTGTTTAATTAGGTAGTGCTCCTTCAGCTTGAGTGAGCAGTTGGTGGAAGTTTTGAAACTCCAGCTCAGATGGCAGTCTGGATCTCTGGAAGAGTGTCATTCTTTCAGCTGCTGATAGAATTAGCATCCTTCTGTAGTTTTCAGGAGCAGACATTGTGTAAATGCTGGATACATTTGGTAAAGTGTCTGCATTGTTGGTAACACCTTCAATGCTGATAACCCAAATGGAACAAGGTGCAAAATTATAACTCATACAGATTCTCATCTTGGAGTCATGTTTTTTTAATCTATGCCCTTAAGCACAGGGTAGTCTGCTGTTGCTGAGGGTGTTGGTGGCCTGCAGTAAATCAGATTTTCTTCCTCCTTTCTGGCTTTCATAAGCCCAGGAACACCTTCTGTCTTTCTTTCCTTGCCTTGGCACTGTGCTGAGCAGAGTGACCTGTGGAGCCATAGTGAGTGACACAAACTCCTGACAGCTGGGCACAGTATTGTCAAAAATAAATAAAACAAAACCATCATGAGCAGGGTTTCTGAGGCCTGTGAAATGCTTCCATCCTGGCTTGTGCAGGGTGTGCAACTTCAGGATCTTCTGGCTTGTGTCCACTACAAGTGCATCTCATTGATCATCTTACTAGTACAGGTTGCCCTAAAAGAAGTAAGTGTTGACAAGACTCCCTGATGATCACAGGCCTTTGTTAAAGCTTCAGGAACTTTTCTTGTTTGTCTTGGAGGTTAAAAAATGCTGATGTTTGATTCGTGAACGTTTTGCTTCTGTTTGTTTCTTGCTATGAAGAGAATATGTTGGGAAAAGAAATAAGGAGTAAAAATCCTGCATGTCCTGAGCCTCCCCTGGGGAGAGGAGAGGCTGCAGCTCCTTGGGTGCTCCTCCATGGCTGGGTGCAGGGGCACAGAAATGCTCTGAAAGCCCTGGGCAAATGGCTCCTTGGCGTTCAATTAGAGGTCACATGGTGCAGCTGTAGAAGAGAAATCATTTTTATAGTGATTTATGCTGCTTCTTAATGGCTTTTAAAAAATGTAGCCTCCTCAGTGTCTGGAGGGAGCCCTCAGCAGGACAGAGCTCTGGTGGTCAGAGCTAATGGCATCAGGGTGTGGGTTTGATCCCTGGGTGGGCCATTCCCTTGGGAACTGCACTGATGATCCTTGTGGAGCCCTTCCAGTTGAGAATATTGTGTGTGTGTGAAAATGCAGTGAGGCTCCTGAGTCACTGCTGCTGCATTGGCTGCTGTGTGTCTGAGGGGGATGTTTTGAGGGGAGTGCTCCCTGACTCCTCTGTTGCTGCCTTGCTTTTTTGAACCCTTTGCAGCGAGGGAAGGCTGCTATTGTTGGAGAATAAGGTTCAAGGGGCTTTGCATGTAGCAAAATGGGGAAGAAGCCTTGCACTGCTCATCTGGGAGCCTTGCAAGTGGTCCCGTGTCTGCCAGGGCCCCACGTGTGCTACACCTGCTTGTCTCAGGGCCTGGGTTGTTTATGGCCTTTAATATGGGAGCACAGCCTGGTTCAGGACTTGCATGATTCAAGTGTTGTGTGCCATTGTAATTTCCTGAGCAGACTTAAAGCTCCAGCTCTGGGTACAAATCAGCTGTTCAGTGTTCCCCAACAAGTGGTTCCACTGTGTTAAACCCTTTGTCCCTCAGCTGCTCTTTGACTGCTGCTGTCAGAACATCAGGGCAGGAATGCAGAGGTGGCTGCTGCATTCTGCTCTCTAAATATTCCTTTTTTTGTGTTTTTACAGGCTCGAAATGTCAACACTGGGGAGCTTGCAGCAATTAAAGTCATAAAATTAGAACCAGGTAAGTGGTTTCTTAACTGAAGTAGGCCACAGAAACGAAATATTTTTGTGCTTAACAATTGTACACAATCAATCAAGTCCACTTATTGAAAGAAGGGATGGATAATTGTTGACTTCTGGTATAGGAAAAAATACACTGTTCTAGAAAAAAAAAAATCAAGGCAAACAAGATGTAAGAGGAAAAAGGTAATTGTAGAACAGTTCAGTGAAAGCTGATTAAAATTTGACTGGGAATTGTGGAGTTTTTTGTCCTAAGTACTGTGTTCGACCCACGTGTCATAAAAATTTCAAGAACAAAGGAAGACAGCAAGGCAAAAAGAAGTGGCCTGGTAAAAGAGTAGAGGAAGAACTAAAAAGAAAGGTGAAATAACAGCTGAATATCAGGAGTTGAGTACATTTCCTGAAAATCTTTTGGAGGCTCTGATGAGGAGTTCACTGTCTGCTAGATTTATGCTTGCCCTGTGCTTCTGTGGAGATTTCACAAAGCACACGTACCCTAGAGATCAGTTCTCAGCCTGCAAAATCTCTTCTGTTAGTAAGAGTTGGCCTCTTGAATAGGACTGATCTGGTGAGTAAAACATCCAGACTTTTTGTTTAACTTCCAACTGTTGGTGTTCCATTCCCAGATTTAATTTTGGGGTGTGTGTAATATTTTAACTGCCTGGTTTGATCCTTAAGGTCTAAGGGAAAGGGGGTATTAGTTTTTTTTCATTTTTTCCCCCCTACAATTCTAGGAGTGGTTAGAAATGTTGTGTTTTCACAGTGCATACACATTTAGAAGTTCAAGACAGGACAGTGTGTTACTGGGTAGTTCAAAAAGTGTATGTTAATCACACTTCCTCACACTGCAAGTGTGATCTCAGATGCTCCAGTCTGGTTCTGCTTCTTTGTTTTTGTGTCGGTTCCCGCTGCGGGAGCCCTCGGCTGTGGGTTATCAGTGTAGCTGAGCCCTGTGCTCTGGGCTGAGCTGGGGCATCCCCTGCAGCTGGTGCTGATGGGTCATTGCCCTCCTGCCCTTCAGTAGCTTTTGGCAGCCTTTGGACACCTGAGTGCTGCCCACAGAATGGGCTCCACTGCCCTGCTTTGGGGGTTTTGCAGACTGCAGGGTTAACAGTGTTTAGGGACTTGTTATTTTGAGTGCAGTGAAATTCATACTGGAGGAACTGTGTCCTTTCAGGGAGGTCCCTGTGTGAAAATAAATTCCTCTGTTCTTCAGTGTCTGTGTGTTTGACAGTCTAGCCAGGAGACAGGAAGCCGTCAGCAACACACGACACATCGATGTTAACTCGCAGCTTGTGATTTGGAATTTGCTGCCAGTTAAATAAAATATGTGGGAATATCATATTTCTGGTTGTAAATAACTCAGTGGATAGGTCATCAGTGTGTTAATGGAGTGGGAAAAACTTAAAACATTCCCAACAGGAAAACTTCTCAGCTGTGTTCCCAGTTTCACACGGTTTGCTCAGTGTACACATCTGGTAAGAACCTTTAATAAAAAGGCTGGGACAGCCATGGTACCAAATGGTGAGATTCAGGTAAATGCCACCCCTGTGTCAGTGTTTTCTGCATGTGAGTTACTCCCAGTCCATAAATTTATGTTTTTGTGGGGTCTGCTGAAACGTTGCAGCAGCAGCCTACTAGTGACTGGTTTTGTTGTTTTTTTTTTTTTTGCCTAGGAAGATGAGCTAACAAATGGGCATGTGGCCAAAAATAGCAAAATTTTGTTGTGTTTTTAGGAACCCAGGCTATTGTCAGGGCTTATGCAGATGGACACAGTGGGGTCTCAGGGAAAATAAGGACTTGAGAAAAAGCTGTGGCCAATAATGTAAGAGCTGTCAGCAGATGTGAGCTCCATCTGTCCCAGAATGAAACTTAAGAATATTGTTGCTTATTCCTAAGCCCTTGCTAATAAATACTGATTTACAGCTGATTTATGTCTGTGAAACTTGCAGATAATTAGCCTTAATTACTAGGAATGTTTATTTTATAAACATGTGCTGAAAGTTAAGATGTGACTGTAACCCAGGCCAAAGAAAATACTGGTTCTACTGCATTTCAGGAGAAGATTTTGCTGTTGTGCAGCAGGAAATCATTATGATGAAAGACTGTAAACATCCGAACATTGTTGCTTATTTTGGCAGCTATCTCAGGTACAGTTTGTTTCTTTTGTCCCCTTAAAAATGTGTCCCCTATCCCCTGGTAAAGGACAAATCTGTAAGGTGACATAGGCAAAATATAATTTACCAAGTATTATCCACTTGTGTATTTTTTTCATTCACCTTCAGATCTGTTCTATTTACTACAGTGTCTCTCTCTAAATAATCTTTCTTCCATCAGAATTGTTCAGTGACCACCTAGTCATTTGCTTTCTTGCAGATGAGTTGATGCTTAAAAGCTTTGAATTTAATATATAAATGGAAAATTAAGCAGAAGTGTGACAAGTGTGAAGAGTCTGTGTGTACAGTATCTTTTAAATGTGTTTCAGTAGAATGTCTGTTTTTCCAACGTGTGAACTTCTGACCAGCGTGTGAAGGTTTTGTGTTTGTTTCTGGAGGTGAGGTTATTTGCATTGTAGAAACATTGACAAATGTATTCAGTTGTCTTATACCAGCTGCTTCTTTTAACCAATCACAGTGGGAACAGATTGCTTAGTACAGCTAATAAAAAGCTGCTTCTGATGATTTTGTATTTTTTCATGTGGAAACATAGACTGTGCACAGCTACTGTTGCTGCACTCAAGCTGCCTTAGCATTTTTGTATTGAAACCCTGCCTCTCCTCCTGTATTCAGGCTGGAGGTGCTTTTTCTTTAAAAGAGGAGTTTCCCTCTTGTCTCAGGCTATCAAAGTATACCTTTGGAGACCCAGAATTAAAATTTGGCAATTATGCTATATATTTTGTCATTGTCTTACACTCCTCCTTGGTTTCCTCCTCTTTCTTTGGCTTCTTTTTTGTCTGGGCACTCTTTGAGTCCTTTTGTTTTTTGCCCTTTCGCTTTCCAAGCATATTTCAATGCTAAGGAGAATAAGAAAACTACCATTATCCTGTACTTGCTAGTCACCAGCATATTGTCCTCCAAGGGTTTCTTGTGTTTGTGTATGGATTTTTCAGACAGTGCCATTTCTGCCTGGGTGTTAGGTTGCAGGAGCTGTTGATCCTGCCTGTGTTTTGTTTGCTGCTCAGGCCATATGCTCTGCAGAAACAGAGGCTCTGCTCTGTTGCTCTTGGGTGTGACAGGGATCTTCACCTGTCCCCGAGTGCTTAGGCACAGTGATAAAAGGCAAGATTGAAAATCAGAAATGCAGTCGCCTCTTGTGGTCCTCTTACCTCTTTTCTTGTTTTCTGTAGGGCTTTTGCACACTGGGAAGTGAATGCCCAGTGAGCAAAAGTGAGAATTTACAGCACTTTAATGCTTCATGGCTCTTACTTGTGGGTGCTCTGCTGCTGTCCTGAGGGTTCTGGGAGGGTTCTGGCTTCTTCCATCTCCACACTGCTGCTGCTTTTGGTGTCACACAGGATGCAGCCACGTGGGCACAGGAGTCCAGTGCCCCCAGAAGTGTCCCTGTGTGAGTCCTGCATCATTGTGGGGAGCAAAGAAGGGACTTGGAGATGTCTCTTCAGTGCCTCTTACTTTCCTTGCACAGGTTGTCACACTGCTGCTGTGTCTGCCTTTGGTCAGCTATTTCAGTGGAAAGTTTTAATATCATTTCAGGCAAGGCTTTAATTGGCCCCTTGAAATTTATGGAGGTAACAGCCAGAGAATTTTGCTCCTTAAAACTCCTGTAATGCTTGGACAATGCCTTTCCTACCCCTAGAGGAAGCAGCTGGGAATGTGGCTTTGAGGGCCATGTGCACTCTGGACATAAAAGGGGAGGACAGCCAAGAAAGACAGTTCTCCTTGGAGCAGCAGCTCTTCTCTGCTGCTGAGAACACTTGCAGTTTGCAGCTCAGGAAATCAGCTCAGCACTTCACTGTTGCCTTGCAAGAACCCTGCCACAGAGGTGTCTCAGCTGTTCTAAGAGAGCCTTGTGAGTGCAGGACACACAAAACCAGGTCATCAGGAAGCTGCAGAGCAACCATCAGGCTTTCCCTTGGTCCTCCTGTCTTACTCTCTGCTCTAAGGTGCTTGTGTGGGATTTTTTTTTTCCACCTGAATATTTAGATGGCCAGGAATGACTCGGCAAGTCCCAGATCTTTTGCTCTTCACTGTGTCTTTTTGTGGCCACTTGTCTGACCAGTGAAAATTACTGAGGGAAAATAGAGTTAATGGCCATAAAGGAAGATACCTTTGAATCCTTCAGCCCATTGTCTATTCTTGGAAAGCATCTTTTGTGGAGCTACAGTGAATCATACTGAATTGGTTCCCTTAGTAAGGGAAGAAGAGCTGAATAACTCCCCTTCTGACCCTGCCACCAAAAATATCCCGAGGTGTTTTTGAAGGAAAAGACTTGATCTGAGCGGGCACTTACCCACAGCGTGGGCTCTGCTCTGCTTAGCTTTGACTGAAGCACCAGTTTCACTTAATTTGCTGTGAAAGAAATGTGGTTGAGAGATCCCTGGGGCTTTCTGTTTTGTGTTTGTGTCTTGTTTGTGTTAACTCCTATGCTCTGAAAAAAGTGGAGAAGTGAAAATGAGGAAGAAATAAGAACCCACATCTGTTTTGTCTCTACTCTCAGGAAAATGTATTGCGACAAAAATCAGTGTGAATGTTTCACTAATACTGTTTTTATTGCTTCATTAAAGTAGAATATTTTTGACTATTTCCTTAGTTACTATTTAGACAGTGAAGTGTCACATCAAGACTAAATTATACTCATTATTTGACTTACACTTTCCGTAATACAGAGCATGTTGTGCTGTGCTTTATAGTGTTCTCTGACTCCTCTGACTTCTCTTTTGCAATTCGTCTGCAAATGTGACAGCTGATGACTGGTTTTGTTCACTCTTTAGACGAGACAAGCTATGGATTTGCATGGAGTTCTGTGGAGGTGGCTCTCTACAGGATATTTATCATGGTAGGTCAAGATTTTGTTCCCTAAAATCTAAGTACAGCTTGTTTTCAAAAATTGAAATGATTGCAGTGTTTTGGAATTAGAGAGGAGGAATCCTAAGTTTAGTATCCATAATAATTCATTGAAGGTCAATTGTAGCTTATGTTTTTTACTTAATTGGTTTGGGTTTTGTAAACAAAGTTAGTGGGGTTTTTTTTTAGCAGCAGAAATTATTTCCATCCTTCAGGGGCTCATAAAAAAAGCCCATCACTGCTTTTCAAAGGCTGTAAAATTAGATAATATTACACTGTAAAAAGAAAATTTGATGTCTTGATGTGCTGTCTTGTTTCATGGCCATTTTGTTCCTGAGTTTTTGAACTTTGTTTTAGTGTAATCTCTACCACTTCCTACAGAAACCTGGGCATGTGGACTGCTTAGCATGGATGCTCTTGTCCTTTGTAAACTGTTTGAATGTTTGTATACCAGTAGTTCCATGAGGATCTTTTAAAATCTTTTTGGTATTTTTAGGCTGGAAGTGTGACTTGTGAAAAGCAAAGGTGGTCTCTGTATTTGCTTTAGGCTTGGCCTCAGTGAGCAGTCAAAGGAACAAGGGCTGTCTGTGAATCTGTTGGATAAAGACAGGATCAGTCAACTGCTTGCTATTTTTCAAGAGACAAAAATCAGTTTTGAAGGGCTTTATTGCCCTGGAATAAAGACCTTTTTAGGAAAGGAGTATGCTCTAAGTGAGTAATTGTTTTGGGGCTCTCAGGTGATGTTTTTTATGGAGGAAGTCCATCTATATTCTGAATTGTGCATAAGCAGCTTTTTACATTTACCTTGGGCGCAGTTAAAAGAAGCCCCAATTCACGAGTTCACACCGTGTTCCTGTCACAGTCATTTGAGTGTGGCCTTGGTGATCCCTTAACTCTTTGCTAATTTTGAGAAAAGCACCGTGTTTAATAGGCTTTGTTTTGTGGAACACCTGTAGGGTAGGAAATGAGCTCATGCCACATAAATGCCTGAGCAGATGTCTACAGGAGTGGTTTCCCGTTGCAGCTGATTTTTGGCTTCTCTTATGGAAGGTTCTTTTCTGGTCTTTATTGTGTTCTAAAGAGTCCTGTTCTAATTTAACCATAGGCCTGTGTAATCTCGAGTCATTTGAGTTAATCAGAATGAAATTCCTCCAAACAAAAATAGATGCCCAGCTACGCCTACTGTGGGTGCCAATATATAGTTTTGTGTGGGTTTGGAGCTTTTCTTTCAGAAAAGAGAAGTTGCATGTAGACTAACTTTGAAGATATGTTATGTAGAAGATGAGCAGTTAGATTCTTTAGTCCAAATTCATTCTTAACTCTCCACTCCTTCAGTGTCCTTTGAGACAAACTCCATCCAACTTCTCTTTGTTTTCTGTGCCAAACCTGAAAAGCTGACAGTCAGGACTGCATTTCCTGGTCTTAAACCCCTTTAATTTCAGGATCAAAGTCCAGTGGCTGGGACAAGTCACAGACCATTCCCTGCTTGCTGCTCGCTGTTTGGTTTGTGTATTTGCTCAGAATTTAATTGTTTTCCTCTAAGAGTCTCCAGCGATGTCAGACCCTCGAGGGAGAGAGACTCTTCCTTCCCTTGGGAAACTGCTGAGCCTGATTCCAGGGGGACTTTGAGGAGGTGCTTGGTGTGGAGGCCCTGGAGCAGCAGTGCTGACTGCAGAGAAGGGCTGAGAAGCTGCAGGAACAGTTTCTCTGGCAGTGGGAAGGATGGAGGGAGAGAGCAGGTCACAAATGGTACAAAGAACTGCCCAGGGCTCAGAGGGGACTGAACAGAGTTGGCTGCAGCTCTGAGTCACTGAGTTGAAAGTCCAGCCCTCTATAGAGGAACACAATGGGTTTGTTCAGGGGAAAGAGTTGAGCTTAAATCATTACTTGTGCTTCTTTTTCCTCCTAATTACTCTGAGGTTTAAATACTGAAGGATTAGTAGTTTCCATTCCAACAGTACTGGGCATTTTTGACTTCAAAAAATGCTGTGGTCTTTGGGATGCTCAGTCTGGGGTAAAGACTGAGCACATTTATCTAGAGACTCAGAGTGCAAGGTCCTGTCAGTGTAAATGGAAGTAACTGGTGTTTGGAATGGGCAGTATCTTACCTGATTTTGAGATTTTTCTTTTCCTTTTTCCATTTCAGTGACTGGACCACTATCAGAGCAGCAGATTGCCTATGTTAGCAGAGAAACACTACAGGTAGTGTCTCCTCAGGTTCTTGTGGTTGTCTTCTATATTAAAAAGTATTAAAAGCTAAGAATAAAAGCTGCAAATAACATGTGATGCCATGGAAGTCTGGTAATTGGATGACGCAGCATTTTTCTCAGACTTCTGAGGAGGTGCTATATTACAGCCTAGAAATTTGTATAATTGCATGACCTCAAATTACTCTGGGTCATTTGAAGAAAGCTCTTGTCATCTTCCTGCTATTAATTTTGTATTTGTTTTTAAAAGGAGGGGGAAGCAGCATGTTTACTTAATCCATATTTATGGTATAAATTAGTTACTGCACGTTTGAAGGAAAATTAAAACACTCAGTTTTGCATATCTAATAACTGATCTGTACCAATAAGAAAAAGTTGCCCCTGTGCTTGAGATGTTGAAGGTAAGGTCATTGGCTTCTCCTTGTGGGTGTTCTAGATTCCATTTTCTTTTCTAAATTACTGGTTCAGTGCAGCAGTAAAACTTAACCAGAAACTGCTTTTTTGATGGTTGTCTTGCTTCTCTGTGAGAGAGCAGTGACTTCAGTGAAGGCAAACCTGTTGAGTGCCATCAGTTGGGACCTGCTGCCTCTCCCTCTCTCAGGACAGCTCTGTTCATGTCCCTTGGTTGTCACCATCTCCCCCTGCCATGCCAGAGGCTCTGGCCTTCTGACTGACAGGATGGGGCTCTTTTTTACTTACACATCAGCCTTATGTGACATCTGGGAGTGTTCAGGCTTTTGAGTCTTCAAACCCTTTTGTTCTTAGACAGTTGGAGAATGGTTTGGAATTGTTCTCAGGCAGTTTAGAAGGGGCCTTTAAAGACTCCCCCTGCAATGAGCAGGAACATCTTCAACTGGATGAGGCTGCCCAGAGCCCTGTCCAGCCTGGCCTTGAGTGTTTCCAGAGATGGGGCATCCACCACCTCTCTTTGCAACCTCTTCCAGTAGTTCATCACCATCTTTATAAAAGGATTCTTCCTTTGATCTGATCTGAATCTAATCCTCTACTTGAAAACCATGACACCTTGTCCTGTCACAGCAGGCCCTGGAAAAAAGTTTGTCCCCATCTTTCTTAGGAGACCTCTGCACATTTGCTGAGGATGCCCTTGATCCCACTGTCTGTATCAGCAGTGGAGTTAATGAACAGTCCCATGTGGGACCCTGAGGGACACCACTTGTCACTGTGGACATGGAGCCTGTTTTCCACTGCTCTCTGGATACAATCCTTTAGCAATTCCCTACCCAGCAGATAGCCCATCAGTCAAATCCCTAATCTTCTTGGATAAGGAGCAGTGAGTATGAATTTATGAAGCCAGTTCCCATGAACATGGAGCCTTGTGGAGGGTACATGGTCACAGAGCAAGGAAGATGTTTGTGTGTGATTTTACCCCTGGAAGAGAATTTGAGAGAGAAGCCTGGAGTGTCCAAAGTGACACAGTCTCTGATTTGTCATGCAGGGATTTGGTTCTATAGAATTGTTCCGGAATTTAAACTTGGTTTCTAACTTCTTTTGAGTCTTAAAATGTTTTGGTGCTGTCATCAAGAGCCAGATAAATGTCTAAATATCTTTATATAAAGATATTTAGGCATGCTGCTTTATATAGATATTAGAGATGCTGCTACATCTATTGAATCTGCACATTTACAGAAGATTACACTGAAATGTAAAAATGTTCTTCAGTCAGTGAGTCATTTAGATGATTAAATTGGTTCCTAAATATATGTGGTAATTAAATAAGAAATGTATGTCAAATGAAAAATGTTGGACTAAATTACTATTTAAATATTTTATGCAGGGACTATATTACCTTCACAGTAAAGGAAAAATGCACAGAGATATAAAGGTAAGTAAAAACTGGAGGGGTTTTTGGTGCTTTCAGAATAGGTTACATCACCTCCAGTGGTCTTTACTGTTACTTATCAATTTTCAGTACATTTCTGAATATGTAGGGATTTTTAATCTATTAGAATGAAATAAAAGTTTCTGCCCAAGGGAAAAAAAAAATCTTTCTTTACAACACATGCAAGGAAATAGTTTGTTCTTTTCCTTGGAGCCACACGTAGTGTTTATGTGGCCCAGTGCTGTGGAATTTGGCCATCAGCTGGTATCCAGAGCAGTTGGTGTTCAGATGGCTGTCAGGCTGTGTGCTCTGTGCAGAGGAAAGGTTTGCTCTTCCCACAGCTTTTCCAGGGAGCTCCATGTACCCTTCTCTCTGAAGCAGAGCTCTTGCTTTGGCTTCCAGCACGGTGCTGAGCAGACTGCAGGGCAGAGGCTCTTGGAGGCTGCTTCTGTCCCCTCCCTCGCAGGCTAAAAATAGAGAGGGTGCTGCAGATCAGGCTATCAGTGCTGCCTTGCTTAAATCTCCAGCTCAGCAAAGCTCTATCAAAAGTGGCTCCTCCAGACTCTTACACTCTGTTATAGTTTCCTCCTGGTGCTTCCTGTTGACTTTTTGTTCCTAGAGTTTTACTAGCTAGTCTTTCCAAAGCCCTTCCCAACCTGGCAAGCTTCCTCCTGCAGATCTGACAGTACATCATCATATTCTTTGGTGGTTTTGCATGCTGTTGGTTTGGCTGGTTTTGGGTTCTTTTTTTCCCCCAGCAGCTTCAGCTGTAATTGCCTTCATGCAACTCGATTCCCAGTTGTTCTCAGTGGCTTCAGAAGAATATTTGGGTTTTGAGCAATCACAGCAGTAATTTCTGAATGAAAGATTACTTCAGGCACCAAAATTAAATGTTCTCCACTGTACTTTATAGAATGCTTGTAAGGATACAGTGCACAGATACTTTTTCAAAGCAGAAATTTGCTAATAACAAATGCTTAAGGTGATTGCATTGAGAGGATTTTTTGTTTTAAATAAAGCTGTTCTCGTGAGCGTGGAAAAGTACTGTGTTCATCTGCAGATTGCCTGACTGCTGAATTGTGTTTGCTTCCCTCAGTAGCCGAGTTCCATGGTTAGAGTACCTGTCCTGTTAGCTCGAAAGGTGAACAAGGTCAAGAGCATGTAAGCAGGGCTGTTCCAGTGTTTGCCAAGCTCATTAACTCTGCTCTGCAGCCAGGGCCAAGTTAGCTGCCTTTTACTGCAGGCCTGACTTTTCCTGCCCTGGGAAAAGCCACAGTCTGTAAAAACACACAGATGGAGGCTCATCTCTGCTGCCTTTCCATCTCCCTGGTGGGCAGGGCAGGGCTGCTGTTTGGAGCTGTGTCCTGCCAGCTCTCACCTTCACTCAGCTCAGCCTGGACCTGCTTTCAGGCTGCAAATCAGGTTTGTTCTCAGTCCTTTTATCTTGTGATTCTGTAATACCAACCTCTGCTTTGGCTTGGTTTTGGTTGTTGAGCTGAAGTGAGCGGAGCACACAGCCACACAAAAATGAGCTCTCCAAATCCAGCATGAACACAATCTCTGTTGCATAAGGACGGAAGTAGCTTTGCTAAATGCTTGATTATTGAGGCAGGTCCTTAAGGCTATAAAAGAAAATGAAATTGTTTCCACTTTGACCTTTTGAGTTCCTGTTTCCTTGGAGTCATTGTAAATAGAAAAAAAAGGAAGAATTAACCAGCCCAGGCAAATACTGTTTATTGAGAGGTTTTGCAATGCAAACTCTGTGGTGCCATAGGCTAAACTAAAAATTAATGAAAAACACTGTATATCCACGGAGATTTTTTAATAACAGAGTGGCAGCTTGCTAATTTCACAGACATTTCCTTGAAAAGGCTGCAGATTTATTGAACACAATCCTTGCTTTGTGTTTGGCCCCTAATTTGCTTTAAGATCCCACATATTTCTTTTTTTAATGTGGTATTGGAGGAATCAGCATGTTTTAATTCCAGTAAATTTTTCTTTTTTTAAAGGGAGCAAATATTCTTTTAACGGATAACGGACATGTAAAATTAGGTGAGTTAATACATCTTACTGCTTAAAAATTAATATTTTTACATGCTCTAAGAAGCAGCATGCTCTGTTTAATGGGGTGATGGTTCATGTAAGGAATTAGTGAATATAAAAATTCTTTTTATCTTGCTGGCAGTATCTAACTAAACCATCCAATTAGTATCTGAGGATTAGTTGGAGTAATTTTGGAACAGTGAGGTAAAAGACCTGATATTGTAAGGGAAAAGTAAAAGTCAAATCACAGGGTTTTATAAATTTTTAATAAAATCTACCATCCAGAGTCCTTAAACGTGAAATGTACCTTGAAAGCTTATCTGAAAGAATCTTCTTGGTGTCACAAAATGAGGTGTTCTGTCTTATTAAAACCCTTCATGTACCTGTTAGGTCTCCTGTGCCAGCCTCCTCTTCCCTGTGTGGATGAGGGACATTTGTGTGCATGTTTGGCAGGTGACTGAGGGGAGCTGACCAATAGTACCTGACACAGACCAAGTTTCTATTATTTGCTTTTGATATTTATTTTTTTGTTAAATATTTCCAGTATATTTAAGAACCTCTTAACAGTGGGGAAACCAAACTTGTGTTCTTTAACAATTAATTACATCGAATCACTTGTTAACTGTCATTTTGTTTTTGCCTTTTTTTTTTTTTTTTCATAGCTGATTTTGGAGTATCTATACAGATAACAGCTACAATTGCCAAAAGGAAATCCTTCATTGGCACCCCATATTGGTAACTCTGTTTTACTTGATCATTAATATAATGGCAACACACATAAAACTGTTGAAAAATTGTGATAAGGGCATGCTCTGTCACTTCCTAGGTAGACTAACCACTAAAGCTGTGTCAGACTTTCTGGTGATCATCTCTGTGTTACTTGTTCCAAATCCTCAGTGAGCTGAGTGCCAGAGAAAAGGCTTTTAATGCTCTGAAAACTTGAAAGGCTGTGTAGTGCCATCACTGCTGACTAATTTGTCTTAATTTGGTGAAACCTAAAAACTAGCAGCAATTTTGCTTGTTTTTAACTTCGGTATTAAATGTTTTTTTATTCCCTGATTTTCCATTTTGGTGTTTTATGATGTTATTTCCCCTCCAGCCTAGGTACAGCTTTTCTGCAGCTTTTCAGTTGATGAGTTTCCTTTGTCTTCACAGATCCACAGACTTTTGCCACTTGTGAACTGTTTTCTCTAAGCCATTTTTTCCTTTATTTACCTAAACTGATGGAATCCTGTGATACAGTTCTATCTATACTGCATCTCCATTCTTCCCCATTAAACTAGTGTGTGTAATTTTTCTTATTTTCTGAAAGTTCTGCCTTTCATTTTATCCTTTTCCTACTGTAAAACAGCACTTATGTCATATGTTTCACAGACAGATACTAAAATTCTCTAGTCTGACAGCATAGTAGGTGCAAGATAAAAATATATATATAATGGAAAAACTCCTATGTTCAAGTGTTGAAATAGCCAAGCACAGTATTTTTAGCATCCTTCTTCACACCAAGGCTTCACTTCCCTTTCAGAATAACACAGACACCCATCAGTCATGGCTGTGTGGTTTGTGTCTCTTTCCCAAGATGTCTGTGTAACCTCAGTCCTTGCCTGTAACTTTCAAATGGTGCCAGGCTTCCCAAATGACCTTAAATAATAAGTTTGAAAGTATTACATGGGTTAAATGCTGATGAAAAGCATTGGTTGTTCTTTGCAAAGCTGCAGAGATTTGAGAGCAGAAGCAAGGAAGCAAAATGTTTGAGATTGCAGAGAAGAGAATGTAGCTGGAACAGGCCATGTGAAGGTTTTAGTGGACATTAGATGTACCTGTGTCTCAGGGCAGGTGAGCTGCAGTGCTGTAACCCTTCCCTGGAAATGTTTAACCCATCTTCCCCCTCTCCTGTGGTAACTCCCTCGGTTTTGATTTAGGGTGATTGGGATTTTTAATGAGCTCTGGAAGAAATGGATCTAAATATGGTTTAGTTATGCAAACATGAAGTAAGTTCTACCACCAAACCTGATGGTATTTTCAGATCTACAGATAAGGAATGGAAGGGACCCACAAGGGTCATTGAGTCCAACTCTTAGCCCTGCACAGGACGTGCCCAAGTGTCACAGCATGTGCCTGAGAGCATTGCCCAAACACCTCTTGGGCTCTGGCAGCCTTGGTGCCCTGACCACAGGATATCTGTATTTGAATACTGCATCTGTTGAGGTGCTGCTTGCTGATCTGCTGCAGCACTCTCTGAGTGACTTCATCTGTGTTACATTTATTGAGTTATTTAGTGCCACTTTTCAGGTGATCTGGGCTGATAGAGCTCAAAGCTAAGAAATAATAACACCACCTTGTGGGGCTACCCAGGACAATCAAATTCATAATTCACTTTGGCCATTCAAAACACGTGACAGTTCCAAGTGAATCATTTCCTTCAGNTTTGGGCTCTGGCAACCTTGGTTCTGTGACCACAGGATATCTGTGTTTGAATAATGCATCTATTGGGGTGCTGCTTGCTGGTCTGCAGCACTCTCTGAGTGACTTCATCTGTGTTACATTTATTGAGTTATTTAGTGCCACTTTTCAGGTGATCTGGGCTGATAGAGCTCAAAGCTAAGAAATAATAACACCACCTTGTGGGGCTACCCAGGACAATCAAATTCATAATTCACTTTGGCCATTCAAAACACGTGACAGTTCCAAGTGAATCATTTCCTTCAGGTATTCCTGTTTATGTGCCAGTTGTGTTTGTTCATTTTTGCCACCTGAGAACGTGAAACCACTTTGTTGACTTAAAGAGGTCACCTGCCGTGAGTGAGACAGACTTTACAAACAAGGAGTGCTCTACACAGAGGTGACAGTGACTCTCATGCTTTCAGGATTCAGGAAAGCTGACACATTTTACTGCTTTTTCTCCTGTAAGAATTCTTTTCTTCAAAGTCAGTGGATCACTTTCTGGGCAGTATGTAAATTTGGGTATCACGTGGATTTTATTGTAGTTGAATAATTGTACTTGAGGCACTTTGGTTGTTGAGTAATACTTAGTCTGAGACAGATTGATTTCATCCACTTACTCCTAAATGACAATTTTAGGAACTGCCTGTTAGTTACTAGAAGAGGACTGAGGGAAACTTGAGGTGTACATTGCATAATTTTTTACACACACACTTATGTGTGTGGATATCTGTGCACACTGTGCCCTTACAGATTGAGGGCTTTAAAGAGGATACTGTGTGTACAAAGAATGTTTGATTTGTGGTGAGAAGTTCACTAAAAACATCTTTTACCATTCAGGATGGCACCAGAGGTTGCTGCAGTGGAAAGGAAAGGTGGCTACAACCAGCTCTGTGACCTGTGGGCAGTTGGAATTACTGCAATAGAGCTTGCTGAACTGCAGCCTCCAATGTTTGACCTGCATCCAATGAGGTTAGTGAGGGTTACAGCTTGCTGGGGAAATGCAGCTAATGAAATAATCCATTTGGGGAGATGGCTGTGGGTGCCTGTGGGGTTTGGGTGTGCTGCAAAGGCTCTGGGCTGTCAGTGTCCTGAGTGAACAGGACAGAAATTGTAACAACTCCTTCTGGTGCAGGAGGGAATAAAGTCCTGCTTGAGTCTCTTAAAGTGATGGGGCTTCTGCCTGCCTATTAAATAAAGTGTTTAATATTTAATTTATCTCACGGGTATTGCAGCAGAACCACAGAAATGCAGTTGTTCTTTCTTTTCAGAGCACTTTTTCTAATGACAAAAAGCAACTTCCAGCCTCCTAAATTAAAGGACAAAATGAAATGGTAAGTATTTTTTTGTTTCAGGTAGATAATGAATGTACCATACTGGGAAATTGATTTTAATGTTTAGCACTTTGTTTTACAGGTCCAATAGTTTCCATCATTTTGTGAAAATGGCACTTACAAAAAATCCTAAAAAAAGACCTACAGCTGAAAAGTTGCTACAGGTATAAATTTATGTATGAGGGTTTTTATTAAAGTTACAAAATTAAAACATGCTCAATATGAGTGGCTAGAATTGTAATCTCTGTGTTTCCCTCTTTCAGCATCCCTTTGTTACCCAGCCATTAAATCGAAGTCTTGCCATTGAACTTTTGGATAAAATGAATAATCCTGATCATTCCACTTACCATGACTTTGATGATGATGATCCTGAGGTAGGAATAGCTTTTAATCATAAAATCAGGTGAAGTTTTTGTTTGCCAGTGGAACTAAATAACTGTGATTAACTGAGCCCCAGATTTTTTTGTGATCTGGGAATAGTCTCAAGGGTTGCTTTTATTTTTACGTGTGCTGCTCTGTCACTCATACAGGCACTTAGCAAAAGTAATTATATTTTTGGGAAGGGAAGCTAGAAGAGAAAGAGATTTAAATACTTCCAAGGTTTGTTTATTGCTGTTCTTCAACAATTTTGAAGCAGTAAATGTGGTCTGCTTCTCCAGTCCTGAGTTCTGTCATGGCTTCTGCTGTGTGTTTCTTTGTGGAGTTATGTTTCCATCTGCAAAGAAAGCATTCATAAAAATGATTTTATACCTGTGTAGGAGAGAATGATCCTGTAGTTGTTCTTGTTCAATGGTTTGATGTGTGGTTTTTGCAGATTGCATTTTTCCATCTTAGAATACTCTGAAACTTGATTTCCCTTACAGTTCTGTCACGGTGTTTCTGATTTTCTGCTCAAACAGCTGGGGAAAAGTAGTGTGCTTATGATAAACAGCATAGGACTGAAGTGTTTAATAAATAAAGGAGATAGATACTCTGTTACTTCATCCTGTCTTCATACTTCCCTGCACCTTAGTGAATACTTTTCAAATGTTTACAGTTCCCTAACTGATGGCCTTTTTGTTGAAGAAAAAAATGTAATCATTTTAACACAAATGCCATTGATTCTTCAATTACATATTTCACATTCTTTTTAATGGGTGAACTAGTCTAAAAATGCCTTCAGAGGAAAAGAAGCTTAAAAGAGGCAACTGATTTCCAGATTTTACAAGTTAAATGAGCTTTTACCCCCTTGAACAGCAAAGTTGACTTGCACCAAGTCTTTCCTAAAAGCTAAAATAAAAAGCATGGAAAGAAGCCAAAGTGAAGGAGATAATTTTTTGTGTTATGGAGTGCAGTGCTTACACGTTTTCTAAATGAGGGGAAAAGAGATGAAGGCATAAGGATGGAATAATAGTCAGTATTTTTAAAAGCAAATGTACACAGTGGGAGTGGGAGGAAAATGTAGTAGATTTTTGTGATAAAAACATTTAAAAAGTCAGACACACAAGAAATCCTTGATGTGGTTGGCCCTCAGGTCATTTAAGAGAAAGGTGTCTGATCGTACATGGAGTCAGCACTGAGTAACTTGGATCCTCTCACCAGAAGCTCTTCAGTGTCCTTTAGGTCTCTGCTCAGTGATGAGTGAGAGCTCTGAGGCCCTTTAAGAGCTTTCTTAGCTTACAAAATAATGTTCACTCTGATAAGGCCCTTGTGACTTAGCATTTAAGGCTCTTCTGTTGTCTGCTGTATGACTTATCAATAATAATGAATAATATTCATAATGAAGTGTGGTATCAGGAGTGAAAACTGCCTTGTTTGGGGAGAAGCTTAGCAAGTTTTGTATTTCAGATGGAGGATCTCACCACAGGCAGAGCAGTCACTGGCACTGTGGTCTATCCCATAATAAAATGGGTGGGATAAGAAGTGTATGTGCTTCTTTTATGCACAATTTAACTTCCTTCAAAACTCACCTGCTCACAGAGGCAGCTGGAGATGTTGATTTAGTGTTTGGCCAGTCCTGTGCTTGTCACAATTGCCTATATTATATCTTTAAATCATTCTAAACTGAAAGGTGAAGTGTCTCATGTGTGAAAACTAAAACCCATGCCATTATTTGGGTGTAATTTAAAAGGCTCTCCTGTTCATGCAGTTGTTCATTTGGTATCATTTGCAGTATTTTTCCCTCCCCCAGCTCACTTAATTTCCCATTCAGTCACAGACAGGATCTCTGGTTGGGACTCTGGGCACAGGAGATGCTGACATTTGCCTGTTCTCCCTATTTCTGTGACAGTGATTCTCAGGATAAACGTGATATTAGCTGAAAAGGTTGCAAAGAGGAAAGTGCTCATGTTTTATGCCTGGCACACAGCAAGTTTTGGGGGTAAGATTGCTTTTGAGACCTGTGCCACGATGGAAATCGTGCCCAAATGGCATTTGTCAGGAAGTCAAGCTACATTCCTTTGTCCTTTTGCACAGCTCAGGTGTCAGGTGTTTGTATCAGCCTCTTGTCAGCGCAGGTATTTCAAGGTGACTCAGGGACTTTGTCCTCATGGCTGAGAGATGAAGGTTGGATCCTGACTGTAATTCTGTGGCCATGGAGAAGGTGATAGGAGGACAGGCTCTGTCTGTGGTGCAGCACAGGCATTTGTGTCAGGGTATGGGTGCTGCCAGGTGAAAATCCCTCCTGGCCCTGCAATTCTGGATGCACACACAGCAGACACAGCCAGGCTGTGCCTCTTCATGAAGGATTATAAACGAGCAACCTTGCAGCACATGGTATCTGATCAAACCTTGGCATGCTGGCACCAGCCATTTTCAAAGCCCAGAGAGTGCACAACAGACAGAATGGATCTGTGGAAGGGAAAGGTGGAGGACACAAGCTGTGAGAAACAACAAAACTGCTGCTGAGAGGTGTGGGAGAAAATACACACCCGGGTCTGTAAGTCTCTCCAGTTCCAAGGAAGAGCCAAGTGAACAAAAATGGGAGGTGAATCACCATGCAGGTGTGTTGGATCCTAACAGGAATCAAGGAAGTAGTGTGTGATGAGATGAGGAGAAGGGAAATGTTTGCAGGTAGTATTTGAGGAGTAAACAGAGTCTCTGAGCTATTCATGACGCTGTGAAAGTACAGCAACAGTAGTATTAGTAACAAAACGGTGAGTCACATGCAAAGGTGCTCACCATGGACCCTGAGGCAGGGAACAAGGGTGCAGAATGCCCCCACATTTCTAGGAGAACTTGCAGTGGTGAGTGCAGAAAGAAGAAAATCCAACAGAGGCAAAAAAAAGAAAGCCAGGTCTTAAAGTGCAGAACAGTTCATCCTGTAGAGAAGTAAATAAAAGTTCAGGGAGAAAATAGAAGTAGGATAAAAATGTGAAGGTGAATTTGTAGAAATTTTGCTCTCTCTTGCCACACAGCACAGGAGTACCAGGAATACTCCTTTCTGTTCAGCTTTGAAAACCTCAGGTAGATTTCTCATCTGCTTAAATAACATAACTGATGGGCATTTTAGAGATCAGTTCAGTTTAAAAGCTGGGGAAATGATTTTGGTATCTGATGGAATGAAATCTGCCAGTAGGTCAGATTTAGACTTGTTGTTTATTTTAAAAACTACCAATACCCTTAAACTGAGTGGTGAAAAAAGGAGATGTTATATGAGCAAAGACAAATGCTGGCCAGCATTAGCTTTATTTGCTCAAGTGCAGTGTTCTGAAATCACTTGTACTGAAGGCACTCAACAGTTAAAATACCTCCAGGTAATTCTAGCTTTACTATTTTAAAAAATGCATGCAATCTTTACATTTAGCTTTCACCTGATTTTTTTTAATGTTATGCTAAAGAAGCCTGCTAAAAACTGACATGACACAGGGTTTCAAGTGAGTGTATTTTGATATTAAATATTTCATTTTTCACTTCTAGCCTCTTCTTGTACCTCACAGAATTCATTCAACAAGTAGAAATGGGAGAGAAGAAAAGACACGCTCGGAAATCAACTGTAAGCATGTGCAATGTGACAATATTTAATCATTGATGTGATTTCAGCTGGTATTTTGGGTATCTGACATACATAGAAATGTTTTTAGTGACACATAGGAAAATAAAAGCTTAGACTGTTTCACTTCAGGATGTAGGTTGTGTGAAATGTTTGTATACACCCTTTGTCAGCACTTGAGCAGAGTTCATTATTGCTTCATCCTAATTGAACAAGACCCAGCCTGAGCTCTTCTGAGAGCTGATTGACAGAGTTTCATGTGTTACTCCAGCAAGGATATTCACACCAGTGCCAGATTCAGCTGGGTAACAAAATGGCAAAGGATTGTTTTTTCTTCCTTAATTTCCTATCTTGGATTTGCTTTTGAATTGAAACAATCATACAGAGGTCAGGAAGGGAGGAGGTTGATCACTGGTCATTAAAAGCAGACTCCATCCCCCAAGTTGTAGTAATTATTTTGCTTGAGTTAAATCAGAGCCATACTTAGAGCTTTAGCTGTCTTTTCTTAAGGTAAGATCAAGAGTAGGACTGTTCAAGAAGTCCTGCCAAAGAGGTGTCCTGGAAAATGTGGTTAATTCATGCCAAACTTCATTCAGCACTCTTTAGTGCTAGTGAGTCTCTCAGAAGAGCAGATCCAGCAGTGAATTCATACCATGGATAGTTTTTTCTCTGAAGTACAGCTGTAGTGCACCTTTGAGGAGGACACTTCACTGCCCTGTTTGCTCAGTGGTTTTCCTGTTCCTTCTAATGAGAAGGTGAAGCAAGTGGTGGCTGGGCTGCTTTGGGATAAAAGAATACTTTCTGTGCCCATCAGCTTCTAGTAGTTTGGTATGTCCATGTGTCACTAGTGTCTGTCAGTGGGGACATCATACACTCATTAAACTGAATTTTTCTTTTTTGTTAGCCTTTGGAGCTGAGTCTTGTCTAACTGCAGTCCAACTTCTCGTTTTCCTTTTCTCCTCTTTAGTTGGCCAAGTAAAGTTTGATCCACCCTTGAGGAAAGAGACAGAGCCACATCATGAATTTGTGAGTAACAAGCAGCATGGGCTATGCACTGCACATCAATCCCTGCAAATATCTGTGGGGGAGGAGAAATCCAAGATGTGCAGCATGCTTCCTTGGTACTACTAACCTTGTTAGTGATTTTACTGACAAGATGCATCACAGTGAGCTTTTTGTGCCGCTAAATTCACTGTGTATGTAGCAAACCTCTTCATCTGTGCTTTCTGCCCCCTGTGCTGGATGAGCTAAGCAAGAGCCCTTTCTTGAGGTTTATCCCTCACTGTCCACTATATCATTCCCTTTATTTACAGAGTTACTTTTTAAATTGTGGAATTCCTCCTGTGTGTACTCAACTGTTTCTCCCCGTTGTTGTTGTATTGACAATGGAAATAATAAAACTGAGAGCTTGGGGGAGAGGTACAATGCATTTTAAAAGACTTTCCTCTGTGAACAATCCTTCTGTGGCCCTGCACCACAGCTGAGCCGTGCTGAGTCTGGCAGCTATTTTCTGTCAAGGTGTATTGCCAGTGGTTTCCTCCTGTGGACCCACCAGTACAGGGGCTGTGAGAGCTCAGGCTGTGAGGGGAGAGGTGTCTGTGCTGTCTCACAATTGCAGTAGCTTCCTCTCCTCTCTGCAGACTGTTGCTTTCCACGTTTGTGCACTTGGGCAGTTTCCTCACATTCCTGGATAAAAAGACACTCCTTTGCTTCCTCACTGCAGGCTTGTGTTCTCTCTGTTTTTCTAAGGCAGGTGTTAAGGAGAAAAAGTTGGCTTAGTAAATAGGTGGGAGGGACAGTGGCTGTGCTCTGAGTTGGGTTTTGGAAGGGTGTGTACTCAGGAATGTTCTGTAGTCTGCAAACCACATGTGAGTAGGATTTCTGACACAGACTTCCTTGTGGTGCTCTGTAGTTGGACTGAAATAATCCTTCCAAGTGCTTTGCCCTTTGGTAGTGGGTCAGCAGACTCTGAGTGTGTGAGGCTGTATTTGGTCTTGTTCTCAGAACTGGCTGGGCAGGCAGCCTCAGTTTCTGTGCCTGTTTGGGATGAAGGGGAGCAGCTTCCCAAATCACATGTAGGATTTACACAAGTATTTCAGATGTGTTGCTTACACCTTGACAGAACTGCATAACAGCATCATTTAGGAGCCCTGGTTATGTAAGTTTTTATTAAATATGATAATGAAGGCAGTGCTTCCTCCACAAACCCATCATTTAACTCAAAATTAGTTTTGAACTGATTCCAAGTTATTTTGTCTTTGCTTCCCTGTTGCATGGTGTGGATTGTAAAGAAAACACAATTGGAAGCGTTGTGTAGTTGAAATTATCCTGCTCTTGCTCATTAAGAGTTTTATTTATACACACAGAGAATCTTAATATTAAAAAGAGGTTAGTGGAGAGGCTGAAGTTTTAAAAATACTTTTCCCATTTCTTTCTTTCATCAGTGCCTGACTGTACAAACCACAGCAGATAACTCCATGGGCCAGTGGTGCTTTTGTTGTACCACAGGAACTTGAGTTGCTAAGCTGGAGAGATATTTTCTGAGGGGTGTAAAGCACAGCTTTTGAGAGCAGTGCTTTGGCAGGTGTTGCTGGAAGGGAGGACTGGAGGTGTTTCCTACACGGTGTGTTAGCAGTCAGGACCTTTGCACTTCGGAATCTCAGTTGTTCTTGCTGCTTGGTGAAGGGACTTGAACCATCCAGACTAATTCTGCTGATAAGAAAATACCTTAGTGTTGTCTGTTCTGGTCAGATGTGTCATATGTGGGACCTGTCTGTATGGAACACCTCTGCTTGTTTGGGTCTTTCTGGAGAGGAAAATCAACTGCTCCATGCCTTATGTCAGAAAGAAGCATGCAGGCTGATATGTTCTTCCCAGATAAACCAGATCTGTGATTTCAGCACTAATGATGTTGGGTCCAGAGACCAAATTAAAAGCACACAGTTACAGATTAGCTGAAGAACCAATGGACACTTTAAAAACAAGTGACATGCTGTTCAAAGCATGGGTGCTTTCACAAAGAGCCTCAGACCAAAGCAGTCTGTGGGAGAAGTTTGTGACAGTCTACCCACTGTGGCAGAGAAAGTCTTTGAAATGGAAGTGGGAGATGACTCTTCCTCCAGCAGTAACAGTGTGCATCTGTTTTCATTGAAGCACTTCTGGTGCTTTTGCCTCTGTCTCACCAAGTGTGCCTAAATTTACACTCAGTTTGTGTGTGTGAGTGCCCAAAGCCCTGGAGCCTGCAGCATGAGGAGTTCCTGTCACTGCTGCACTGAGCTGTTGAGCTGGGCTCTTGCTGGGACAGTTTGTCACACATTGCCACAGCTCAGGTGATGAACAACAAATAATTCATCCTTTTGCTGTTTGGTGATGTGACTGTTCCCTAAGCTGTGTTTTACCCCCATCCCCAGAACTGTCTTAACACGGTTTTGAGTTTCAACTAACAGGATTTTATTTTTTTTTAGCAAGACAATTTACTGTTATGTGCACCTGGCTTTCAGTTACAATATAAATAATCTGCTTTTCTTGATCTCTGTCTAATGAACAGCCTGACAGTAGCGATTTTTTGGACAATTCAGAAGACATATACTACACTGCAAGATCTAACCTGGTATTTTTTGTCTTATGCCTTTCTTTGTCAGTGTCAGTTTTGTCCTTGTTTTCCTTTTTCATGTGTTGTCCTGTTGTTGTAGTAGTGGTGTTTCCATCTGTGTAACTATTAGTCTAACTGTGTGTTTCTGTAGTGTAGAAAGCAGTTCTTGTGTGCAGCATTGACAGCATTTAACCTGTATTCATATTTACTTGAGTCACTCTTATAGAAAGGGCTTAATGTTATGTTGATTCTCATTTCTTCACTGCCATATGGTACATAATTAGTTTTTTGGAGGGTGATTGAAAATAGAAGAAACATTTTCTTTGTATATTTTTCTGGTAGTTTTTTTGTAATGATCCCATACAAAAAACATAAAATTATACAAGTGTAAGTCTCTGAATTCTCCAGATGGTAATTATGTTACAGAAATGAATATACACTTAATAGAAATAACAGAATGTGGGCTCATAACTGTTTTCAATGGCATTTGGCATCATTTAAAGTCTGATACATTTTCCAAATTGTCTGTTGCTTCACTGCTAAAGAATTTGGTTTGTTAGCATCAGTGTAGAAGTTACTCTAGGAAGTGAGTTTTCTTGTTTCTCTGCTCTTTGTGTAGTTAGATAAGTAATGCATTCAAGTCTTGGACAGACTGCTGAGAGAAGGAAGACACATTCTGCGCTAAATGAAGAGCATTAATCTGACTTTTGTGGATTTCTGAGATGTTTAATCTAAGGGCACTAAGAGGAAGGTGGGAAACTGGGGTGTTTGAGAATGTCTTGGGTTTTGTGGGATGTTTTTTGTTCTTAGAGGTTTTTTGTTTGTTTGTTACATCATCTGTTGGCCTGGCGTGACTTGAATCTGCCAGAAACATAATTAGTGCAAGCTTAGACTGTCTTTGCCTTTCTTGGAAAGAAATTTCTGTGTTGCTTCCTTATAAGAGTGTTCACAGATTGTTTGGAGATCAGCTTAGATTTCCCTACCTGGTGGCAACACCCCCATCCTGTGCAGCTCCTCTGGTTCTGAGTGTGGTTTTGGCTTTTCAGTTTGCTTTGCTTTTGGTTTCCTCTTTGCACTTTAACGCTTTTTAAAATTTTCTATTTTATTTTAATGCTACTTTCAGTGTTGTCACATGTTGCTAGCCTGGTATCTGTGGGTCTAAGAGCAGAGTGAGGACATGTCTCATGACTGGACTGTCCTTTCCCACCCTCCTCCTACCCTGTGCTGTTCAATGCACTCTTCAGAAATTGTGACTCTTATAAAACTTACCAAGTGCTGTTGTCACAATTGTGAGATGTGTTTTTAAAGTCCCTCAACAGCACTTTCTGTTTCACTGCCTTCCTCACATCCTCCTGTGCTCACTGAACCAAAGTGGGGAATTCTGAGTTGGTGGTAATTATTTGTGAGATCCTTCAGTAAGATCTAACCCTTAGAGGAGATAATTACTGGTTGGCTCATTCTTCTGTAGGATGCACTAATCAGAGATTCTCTCTCTGTGTCTCCTTCCCCCTCTCCTGCTCTGCCATTATTGGTTTCAGATATGTTCTTTGACAAGTGGTACATGAATTTTTCAACTGTTATCAGGAGGAAATGATTATACTTTTTCACAAGCATGGTGTATCACCTGCTGCTGTTGGGCTCTTTCCCTGCTGTTGTGCTGGTTTTATAAAATCCCTCGTAGGTAACAATTCCTTTGCAGAGCTAAGATCATAAAAAAAAAAGTTTTCACAGATTGAGGCATATTTTGGGCCACATGCAGTAATTTAGTAATTAATGCTAATGAGTTCTTCCCAGTAGAAATCGATAACTCATAAGATTTCATACCTTTATGTGTGGCTTTGGAAAGAATCTCTTCCTTTTGGGTGTTCTGGGGCAGTGTAACAGCTCACTGGAGGCTTTGCTGGATACATGCAGTATTTACCAATGTTTCTGTATCAAAGATGTAGCTAGAATGAGTTTAGTTAACACAAAACTATAAATTCTGTGTGTATCTGAAGTAGAAAGTAGAAGAAAAATGTATTTCACTTTTAAAACCTCTCCAGCTCTCAGCATTTATCAGGAGGTCAAAAGGAGAAATTTCCCTGGTAATGGAGTACCTGACCCTACCTTTGGAGTGAGAACCAGCAGTGTTTAAAGGGATTAGGAAGAGTATTACATGTCCAATTAAAATCAGAGTCAGATGGATGTTACACAACAGTAAACACAATCAAAACAAAGGGTTTGCCCTTTAAAACATTTAAACATAAGGAATTCTGGCAGATGTCAGATCTTTGATAAGGAAAATTCCAGTAACTCTTAAAAGCTCTGGTGGCAGAGGAGGGGGCTCCTTTTGTTTTAGGTGGGTTTATTTATTTTCTCTCAATATTTTCCTTGTCACTGCTGTACAGTGTATCTATGGCCGTACCTTGCACAGTTGTAAATTCAAATGGACAGACATTTTGGGTCTGCCCAGCCTTCTGCAGCATTGAGGGCTTGTCTCTTCAAGGTGAAAATCTCAGATTTCAGTACTCTGTTCTGGGGTTGCTTTTCTCAACAGCTCCCCCCCAGTCTTTGTTACAGAGACTCACACAACCTGTTTCACCTACCTGCTTGTGACTTTGGTGACATCCTATGTATCCAGCCTTGTGATTTTCTGCTCTGTGAGTAGAGCCTGACTCCTCAAAATGTCTGTGCTTGCAGAGACAAGAGATTGCACAGGAGTAACAGAAGTACTGGGAGCAAAACTGGAATTTGTTTCTTGATTGTACAACATGCAGTGGTGGTGAGGAGTCAGATTTGTAGAAGTGGATGGAGTTTGGTGTTTTGGGGGGATCATTTAATTCTAGAACAAAGATGTATAATGAAGTTGATACAGAGATTGAAAAGTCAGTCTCTCCATGGTTCAGGAGATGCAAGCACCAGGCTGGCATTTGCAGTTTTTATTCAGCCCTCTGACCTATACATTCTTTCCTGTCAAGTAATTATCAGTTACACAGTGGTTTTTCCACAGTATTTCACTTGTTTTGGGAAAATAAGTAAACTCACTGAAGCAACCAAATGCTGCTGACAGCTGTGGTGGACACACCCGTGTGCAAACTACTACTTAACTTTACAGGGCAGACTAAAGGGTGCAGTAAACAACCTGAAACTCCTTGGCAAGCAAAAAAAAACAACATTTACAGCTTTGAATTAACAGCTTTGTGATTGCCCTTCAGCCTGGAGCTGAGGGCTGCTGTGGTTTCTACTTCATCAGCCTGGGACACTGGCAAATCTGGTGTGAGACTTCCTCTGATTTTGAAAGATCAGCCCCATCTAATCCAGATTTATTCCTCTTAAAGCCTGGGTATCTGGGCCTCTTGCTGAAGGGTGACATGATTTTTGATATTGCAGCTGAAAGGGGCCTGTTCAACAGCACATGTTGGGAGACCTTTAAAATGTTTCCTGAGGAGGAAGAGTGTAGCTCCATTTATCACCAATTTAGGAGATCAATAATTTCTTTCTCCTGGTGAATACACTCAACTATTTTGGGAGCAAATTTCAGCTCAGATTTCTCCTGTTGTGATCCACCTGAAGAAAAAAGACTGTAATTATAGCAGTATTCTCCCAGCAGATGCAGATTTGATTGTGCTTCAGTGGGGTCCCAGTATTCCATTAATGCATTAAATATTTATACCATTATGGTGTTTATTTAAAAATAGTGTTGAAGGCCTGTTGCCACATCTTCTTCTGTGTAGCCTGCACTCCATGATTGCTGGAGTGTTTGACTTGGTTAATTCTGTTTTGATTTTTTTTTTCAGAAGAAAATACCTTCCTAATGTCTATTGGTATAACCAGAGTGATAAAAGCACTTATTGTCCTCTCTGCTTATTTTTAAATGTTCCCCTCTGCTAAAGGTTTTCAGGCTCCCTGCCAGAACTACTCCCCTTCTGAAATGACTGCTAAATGTGCCACTCAGGGGTAGCTGGGTTGGTTCTCTGTAGAATCTGGTAGATTGCAAAGTCCTAAACTTAATTTTTTTTCTCTTATTGTTATATTATTTTTGTTGTTGTTTTGTTTCCTGACTTTATTTGAGCAAAGGATCTCTTGTGTGCAAGGCAGGGGCTAAGGTCAGAGTTAAAAGGACTTAGAGATGGAGCAGAGAGGAGATTTTTGGGTGCAGTGGGCCTGAGTGGTGTTAGGAAGGGCAGAGGATTCAGCTTGTTTGGGGTCTCAGGTGTTGCAGTGGTGTTGGTGCTCACCTGTTCATCCTAACAGATTCATTCTCTTATGTTTTAGGATCTACAGCTGGAATATGGTCATGGGCCTCAGTGTGGCTACTTTCTGGGTGGAAATAAGTGAGTAAGCAGCTGCATTTTCTGTCTTTAATTCATTAAGACTATTTTAATAGAAGGACAGGTTACTGAAATGGATGTGGTGAAATGGGTCAAACGTGTTTCTATCAGTTGAAATTCCAAACCCACTCGTTTATTTCTAAAATAATAGTAACTCTAATGGTATAGAATTGCAGCACTTTTCAGTATTTGGGGCTGTATTGACCATCTTGTCCTTGTGGTGATGCAAGCTTCCTTCTAAGAGCCGTTATTTTGGTCCACTTGTTTACAAAATATTCTGCATGATGGGTCCCAGAGAGCACAATTTTCCCCCATCTGGGACCTGCCAGTGCTGCTCTGTGCCATTAATTTATGCCCTTCTTTATCCTGTAGTGCACTAGGAACATGCAGTTAGAGATGCTTGAAAAAATACAACTTACCTTTCTTGGCCAGCCCTTTAACTCCATGCTCATGCCTTCAATCATCTTGATACATTAATCTTACTAAATAATCTTCCATGTAATTTTCCCTTTACACACAATTGCTTGATTACATTTATGCATGGCAGAATTAGGATGCCCAGCTTTGATTTGCTAAATTAAATCATACTAAACATGCAGGAAACCTAAGCATAGAGCATGATATTTTTGTACAGTCTTTAAATGGGGAAAAAAATCAGTACTGATATCTTTTGAAAGCCTCTTGTTCCTTAGTCCTGTGAGTCTTCTCTGTGTTTTCAGACAGAAACATGAGTATGAAATTCAGAATGTTACAAAAACTAACCAGGATAGAATTAATTTGTCCCAACAGTGATTTCATACTTGTCAGTCTGTTCATTTTGTTTAGTATTAAGATTTTCTTATGGATTTCTTTTAAATTGGATTAAAGTAACACAGTCCTCGTTTTACAGAAAGAGGAAAAAGGACCATTGCACTTAACAGCAATCCATTGATTAATAAACCCACATGAAAGGGTGTTGTGTGAACAATAAATTTAAAAAAATTGCAGCTATATTCATTTTTATTGGAGGCTGGAGGAATGTTCTGAAAGCCAGCTGAAATAACATGCTTTGGATTATTTACTGATAGGATCATGGGTGCTTTTGTTCTGGCTTTGGATGATCGTGCTTGTGTACCACAATTAAATTATGTTCTTGTTCTTCTTTAATGCTGAAGGAGTCTCTTAAAATCAGTTGAAGAAGAGCTACATCAGCGGTAATTCTATTTCTTTTCTCCTCTTTTGTGTGTTTCAAAAGTGATTTGTGCATTGATTTTTTTTGTCTGTCCCAACTGATTCTTGTTTGTCCCTGTGCTTGCTTAGAGAGGCTTAGTTGTCTAGATTTCAGCTGTACTTTAAAGAACAATAATGATTTCAAAAAAGGCAGTGAAATTCTATAAAAGAGGTAGATGTTGAGCTCAGAATCTTTCACAGCAGTCAAGGTAATTCTGATGTAACTCACTCAACCACAGTGCCTTGTTCGTTTTCTTAGGGGACACGTGGCACATTTAGAAGATGATGATGATGCAGATGATGACTCTAAACAGTAAGTGCTTCTTGTAAAAATAAATAAAATCAGATTCTGGAATAGATGAGTATTTAAAAAAAGGTTGAATCACATGCTATAGCAACTTGGTATTCTTTTTGCTGTAGCTTTTTTAAAGATAGGTATTTTAATGTTGTTGCTGGATTACATCACCATAAGTCTTATTCTGCTGATGGTTATAAACTGGGGGAGGGGGAAATCTTGTTCCTTGGTTGACAATTTTCATTTTCTATTATGGAACAAAATCTTGGCATCATTAGTTGTCTGACTACAGTCCAAGTGCCTTCTTTAGAACTGATAATTGTATATTAAAATAAAGCTCATGAAAAGTAGATAAAATATATGCATTAGAGGCTTCTCTGGATGTTGTTCTGTCTGTGTTCTCAACTAGGAGGAGGCTTGTATGGGTGCTTGGTTTTGGAATAGAGCTGACTTCCTTTACTCAGAGAGAGCAAGGTTATGTGACTGCAAAGACCTGTCAAATTAATGATAATGTTAAATCCCAGTGGTATGAGTATTCTTGGGCTCTGTTGGATTGATAGATGAGAGCTGAAACAGTTTAAAAAGCAAAAGCAGTAGGTGTAGATCTACATTCCTAAAGAAATCTGGTGTAAAGACCAAAAGGAATGATGCCATTGAGACGTAGTTTTTGTTTGCTTTCTGTTAATGGATAATTTGGAAAGCTGTTGCTTCATACAAAAAGCTTTTAAAGCGTGTGTTATCTCTTGCTGGCATCTCTCTCTTGCAGAGAACCAAACTATAACCTCTCTTTTGAGTCGTTTTACTGCTTTTGTGAGCCACCTCAGCTTGGTTCATCCATCCATATGAACCTCTGGATTTTCTTTTGTGTACAGCTCAATGTCTGTTCAAACCTTTTTGTTTAATGTTTCTTTTGCCTCCCATACTTCTTGCTCTGTTTATTGCCAGTATCATCAACTTCAGGAATGTTCCAGGGCTTGGAACCTCTTGATTCCTGCTGTCTTGGAGTGCTAACATGGATTTCTTCATCCAGTGCTCTGAGGTCCTTGTTCCTTGTGTGAGCTGCATCAGAAATTTCAAACAGCATTGGCTTCAGCTGCTTATGTCACTGTTGTGTAGATTTTGGTTTTTAGGTTAGGCTAGAAGGAACCTGAAAACAGCTTCTGGAGAGGTTCTAACTCATCTGACCCTGGGACCAGTAGTCTCTGATGGTCTTCCAGGATTGTCTTGGTATTTTTTGTTTCTTCCAATGTTTCACCCTAAGTACTTCTGCCCTGCAGAGAGGGCCTGAGGTGTAAAAGCTCAAATCCCTCAGCCTTGGGTCACACAGATTCTGCATCTGTGCCTTTCTCTGGGTATGTGCTGCAATTATTGCTTCATCTGCCTGGTCTGGAATACCTTTCTGTGGAGCCCAGTGAAGACTGAAGGCTTTGGTTTGATTTCTGTTCTGTGGGGTGGAGCACACGTGGCCTCAGTCACTTCTCCCTTCAGATCCAGAACAGAACCAGTGAATCCAGTGCAGCCATTCCAGCCCAAATTGCTCCCACTGCACAAAACCAGGTGATTGTAGCAGCAGAGAATCCATATTTCAGAGAACAATATAAAGTTATCACTCTTCATTTAATAATTTTGATTGTTTTGGTGTTTCTTTTTCTCTCACGTGCAGCAAGGCTGCTGATGCTTGAATTTCCTGGTTCTGGCAGCTGGGAAAGCAGAAATGACTGGGGCACTGCCCTGCAGGAATAACAGTGACAAACTGCCCCCAAACCCTCTTGTTGAAATCAGGGCACACATTTTGTACACACATCTGGGACATGCACGACAGATTGGTGCCTTTTTGCTTCCTTTGGCTGCCCAGTCACATTGCTTGTCTGAAATGCAGGAAGAGTACAAAAGGAAATGGAAATGGAGCTTGAACCCTCATGAGGACTTAAGCTTGGCCCCATAGTGCTAAGAGAAGATAATTTCTACTACCAAAGCAGCTGAAGTACATGACACAGGGGAACTTGTTCTCAGAATCCCCTTTCAGCTTCTCTGAAATCCAAACAACAGATAAGATGCCAGGACAGAAACTCCTGAAAAGAATGAAAAAAAAGTTGTTGGCCTGTAAACAAACAAGCAGATGTCTTACAACTTTGAACATAATTTAACAATAAGGAAAATAATGTGGAAGGCTGTCAAGTTTTCACAGCTGTATTCCTAGTTTATTTAGTGGAAATAATTTTCTGTTCCTAAAAGATCAAGAAACAGGAGAGTGGAAGATGTTTTCAAAGCATGCAGAATTTCAGAGTTGAATGTTTTCTTTTTAAATGCACACATTTTTCAAACCACAGAACCAGGAGAGGAAGAATGCTCCTGATGCTTCAGCTGTGTTGTTTTCTGGTAATATCTTGTGCTGTTGGACCAAGCTGTTCTGGCATGAAGAAATTGTCTTTCCCAAGCCTTCTGTGAAAAGAAAACCTCATCAAGCAAAAATCCAGCAGCCAACCTAAACATGAGGGTAGCTGTCCATTGCAGATGGATTTTAGCTTTATGTGTAAGGCTGTTCTAAGCCATCAGTGTCAACTTGCCAAGGAATGGTCTTCATTAGTTTTCTTGTAGCTCCCTGATACCCTGATGTTTCTCCTCTCAACAGAGCAAATGTCAGGCCCCTTCTGTTCCTCCCTGCTTTGTTCTGCTCAAGTTTGTGCATCTTCAGCAAACCAGTTCATGGCAGTCTCTGCTCTCTGGGGGAACCTGTGATCCTTGTTTTCATACAGTATCTGAGGTGTAAAAGAATGTTTGAAAGCATTTGTGGTGCAGTTACTTGGATGTAATAGTGCTCTTGACAAGTTAATGGTATTTATTTGTAAGGATTTATAAAACCCTGAATCTTCTTGGAAGACTGCAATTTGAGTTTTCTCTCTTTGCTTTGTTTTGTTTCTTCTCTTCCTAGTGCTACAATGAAACCTAAAGTGCCACCTCCTTTACCACCAAAGGTAAGTGAGGGGGATTTGGTTGCTCAGAAGAAAAATGCACTTTAAATAAACAAATAAATGGAGAATATTTAAATTACTTTATTGGTTTGGTGGCTCCTGTGAAAATTTCAGTATCTAAATGGTGCATGTGAGGTTTTATCCTCATTGATAAGTGCCATGGATGCTTTGAATCTTTTTTCATTATGTTTTGATTATTACTATGTCTCTTTCAGCCTAAATCCATATTTATCCCCCAAGAGAGCTACTCTTCTGAAAACGAAAATCAAGGGACAATCAAGAGGTGCCCAACATCAGAGAGTCCAGCAAAATCCACATCTCATGTTCCACCCAGGCCACCACCTCCTCGGTTACCTCCACAGAAATCTAATCCCTTAGGTAATAAAAGTGACCCCAAGGAGTGTACAAGTATTTCTTCAATAACCCAGTGGGATTTGATTTCTATATTCTTAGCTGTGCACACTTTGAAAGACACTGAGGTAATTTTTCTATGGTGGGCAGGTAAAAAGGTGCATGGAAGCCCAAGTTCATGAAGAAAGCATGCTTTAACTGTTTAGAGGGTGAAATGTGCCTTCTGTCAAAGTCCCTGACACGACTCCTGCCGATCCATCAGTGACACAGTTGCTTTCCTAAGCAACAGCCTTAAGGTGCAGGTGTCAGGGTCAGTGTGTCAGCTGCTGTTGTCACTTGTCATGCCAAGAACAGAGTTCAGCTTTCAGAGTTTGCTTTTGTAGGTAATGCCCTGCGGTGGGGAGGATAGAGGTGATTGTGTTCACTGTCTGCTCACTGCTCATTTTCTGCCTTTGGCAGGCTGGTGCCTTCACAGTTGTCTTGGGCTGGCTCCTCTTAAGCAAGCTCAGTCTCTGAACTGTTTCTCTGGGGCTTTTCCTTGCCTCGTACCTGGTACTGCAGTTGACTTGTTAAAGTTTTCACTCTAACAAGGCTGTGTTTCTAAGGAATCAGTAATTGAAGTGTTATTGGCAGGTATTTCTTTAGGTAGGCTCAGCACATTTTCCCTCCTAACTGTGACTCCATCCCTTTCTGTGCTCCTGTTAGAGTTATTATAGTAGAGTTGTTACATTAATTAACAAAAGTCATGGACTGGGATTGGATGTGTGCACACGTAGGGAGGGACATGCATGCTTCACAAATAGATTTGGGTATTTTAAACTGTATTGTATGTAGTATATGTTCTGACTTAGTTGGAAATTCTGGCCCACTTACAAGAGTTTTTGGACTGGATTACTCTCTGAGGTGAGGGTAGGGGAACACAATTTTAAATATGTTTTTTTCTAGGTAATGGAGTCACTTCTGTGCAATTAAATGGTGAAAGGGAGGAACTGCCACATCAACAGAGTGAAGCTAGAGACACTAACTTTTCAATGAAGGAAAAGAAGGAAATGCTGGTAGGTGTTTCAGCTTCTGGGTGTCCTTTTAGAGTTGCCTTGACTGTCCTACATGTGCAAGGAAAAGGAGCAGGCATGCTCTTTAATATGGAAATGATGCTGGATGGCATCTTGGTTACTTTGAATCAAAGCACTGCTTTCCTTGATTGTCTAGTTGTGATACAGACTGAAGTCTGTCAGTGTTTCATTTTCCTTGGGAGCAAACATAATCACAAATATCTACAGTTTACTTGCTCTTTCTCACACCTAAGAGACTTCATGAGACTTCATGTCTTGTGTTGTTCTGAGCGATGGCTGGGAATGGAATATGCTGGGATCAGAATAGATGAAATATAACATGGGACTGCCCTCTTTGAGGGCTCCTTCCGAGTGTGAGGCTGGAAATGGCATTTTTTTGTGAGAGGTGAAGAGGAAATAGACCAGAAACATGGTGATGAGTCTTTGTTTTATTTTAAGGAAGTAATTCTGGCAACACTTGGGAAAGTAGGATTACCTGGACAGCTTTGAACTTGTTATTTGAAATTGTGTGTTCAGCTGTCAAATCTGTTCGTTCAGAAGCTCATTTGTGGTGGGAGAAATTGATACTGACACGGGGAAGTGCTGTGGCACTCAGTGGTAACATTTAATGCTGGGATACTCAAGGCTTGAGCCATTGTTACAATATTGCTTCAGCTCTCTAGTGCTGGAAATGACGTTCTTACAGGCACCATTGTAGGGTGAAAATATTGCACAAGACTTTGCAGACATTCAGTGAGGAGGGATTAGGGAATCAGATTGAATGAAAGAAAATCCTGCTGGGTGTTTGTGGCTCTGCTGTGTGTGGGGAGGGAGTATACATGCTCAAGTGTAGTGCGAGTGTAAACACACTTTTTAATTTTATTTTCTAGAAACCAATTAGTAATGGCCTTCCTCCCACTCCTAAAGTACATGTGAGTATTGCTGAGTCACACAAATGCATGGTGGGAGCAGGGTGAAAGGGCACATTTTTGAAATGTTTGTAGTATTTGGTTTTTTACTTAAATCTAATATGACTTAGCAATGCTAAGCCAGTGGTATGACTCTTAATCTTTTGTTACTACTTGAAGTAAAAATAATCCTTTTGGGAAGGTCACATTTTAATTTTTCAAATGTATATATTTAATATTTTTACTTCTACAGATGGGTGCTTGCTTTTCAAAGGTTTTCAATGGCTGTCCATTAAAAATTCATTGTGCAACATCTTGGATAAATCCAGATACAAGAGGTACTATATGATGAGTATTTTACCCATTTTATCCTCTCCCTGAATTTCAAGAGTGCTTAGATGAGCAGGACTATTCCTTTTAAAACAGACATACTCATGTAAGCAGGAGTCACTCTTTAATTATGCCACTGCATAACTGCTGTCTAAAGTTGGTTGCTTTTTGAGATATATTGGATGAAGTTTTTTGCTTTGATTAAAAGGAATAAGTTACATATTGAAGTTAAAGAATCTTCTCAGTATTTTAGTCCAACAGAAGACAATCCTAATTTTATTTGTTTAAAAAATCTGACTTTTGGAGGTCTTAGCTGAGACTGATTTCTTTATCATTCACTTGATATTTTTCCCTTGAGGATTAGGGAAGGGTAAACCCTTGGCAGCTGATGACATCTCATAGGAGATGTGTGCCTTGTTTGCATGGCTGTGTACAATGCAGGGGTTTGGTTATGTTCCAGAAGTGAGGCACCCACAGGCTGCTGAGAAAATGTTCCAGTCAGTGCTGCTGTGGAAGTACTCAGAGAAGGCAGTGGATATTTCCAGAGTATATGGAAATGTCTAAGTAGGAGATGCTGAAAGTATTCGTGTGATTTCCTGCTTGTGCTTGAATTGCTTTTAATTAAAATTTCAATTATTACTCAAAAAACCCCTTGAGCTTTCCTAATGACTTAAAACAGCCCCATTCAGGAATTAAAGCTTCCTTACCAGGATTAATTTTCTGTACTTTCAAACACTGTAACTGTTATACTTTGATTTGTTTCCATGTGTGTAAATGTACTTTTTTTTTGTAGAGGTGTACATTGCCTTCCTGAAATCAAGATTTCCACCTCTTTTTGTTTGTGTTTGCAGATCAGTACTTGATATTTGGAGCAGAAGAAGGTATTTACACACTGAACCTCAATGAACTTCATGAAACATCAATGGAGCAGGTATTTTTGGTTTAAAAAGAACACATCACTTTTTTAACCACTCAGACTAATGTCGTATAATCCTTGTAAAAATGGTTTTTACTGTATTTACATAGGCATTGGCTACACTGAGAATTACCTTAAATATTTGCTGTTGAGGATACATTTCAGTCATGTTTGTGTTTGTAGGCTGAACCATGTTTATATAGGAGATCTTCATCTCTCTGTTTTGAGCTTCACAGTGCGTTGCTCTGCAGTTTAATGATTGGATCAATAGTGTGGAATTTCCCCAGTGCATTTTGGGTGAAAGTTTCTGTTTTCCATAAAACTTCATTACAATACAGAATCCTTGCAACAAACGTGTTTCAGCTCCAGGGAAGGAAGGAGCTCAGTGCCACTCTGCTGCTGCATTGCAGTTTTACAGCTCCCCTGAGAAATAGCACTGATGCAATAATTCCTGTAGGCCAGGGAGATCAAGGAAAGGTTTGGGTTTTTTCTGTGCTCTTTGGGGTTTGGTTTTGAGCTGGCAAGGAAGGAGAAGAGCTGTAATGAAAATCCCAGTGAGCTTTAAGGAAATGTTTTAATAAGCACTTAGAGACAAGAAGAAATGCTGCCTAACACAGCCAGTCATGTGTGGAGCAAGAGGAATGAGAGACAGGTCAGTTAACCTGCTGATTTGAAGGACTGCTGTGCTTTAATCCTCACATCCAAACCTGCTGAGTCACAATGTGCCCAGGTACCTACAGAAGGTCAATCAACCTTGATGTTAAATTTTGATACAAGCAGTTTGGTAGATTATTACCAGAGGTGTTTCTTGTGGCAGTAAGTTCCAGAAGTTAGGTGAGAGGGGAAAAAAGTAGTTGCAGTTTGTTTGGGTTTTTTTAAGGGATGCCTTGTTGCTTTCACCCCCATCTTTTTAGGACTTTTTAGGATTTTTATAATGACATCCTGTGGAATATAATATACCTGAAGACATGAGTATAAAATGTGCTCATTATCTAAATGTTAATTCATATATTAAATACAGTGTGTGTGCCTGAGATTTACTCTGAACTAACTCTGGCATCCAGGTAAATGTTACTTGGCTTAAACTTACTTCTACTGCAAAAAAGCAAGTCAGTATTAGTTTTGTTCTGTCATCTAAGCAGATGACAGAATATATAGATATAATTGATAATTGTCTTGCATGTATCAAATTAAATGCCACTTGTTTGTTCTTCCTTCCATGTGCCAGCTATTTCCTCGGAGATGTACCTGGTTGTATGTCATGAACAATTGTTTGTTATCAATATCTGGTAAGTTACTGTGCCACCTTTCAGTGGTCGTGCTGGTAAACACTTGGTTTCGTATTTGAAGTGTGGTTTGTTTTCTAATTGCCAGGTAAAGCTTCTCAGCTTTATTCCCATAACCTCCCAGGACTCTTTGATTATGCAAGGCAAATGCAGAAGTTACCTGTTGCTATTCCAGCACATAAACTCCCTGACCGAATACTTCCCAGGTAATGACTCACCGTTGGGTACATCAGAATATCTTAACTCTGGGCAGCTCTGGGAGCACCAGGTGTGGGGGGCTCTGTTCACACACTGCAGTGAGTAACTCACCACAGGGCTGAGCCCTGCATTTCCAGGGGCCAGGATGGGAATTCCTCTGCTTAGAGGAATGGATTTGGGTGCACCTTACCTTCTGGTAATGAAACTTCTTGTTTCTGGGCATAACTCTTTTCAGGGATGGTCTGGTGTGGTAAATCCTGCTTGTTCTTGATGCTAAACAAAATCTATGGCTCTGCCCCTCCTGGCTGCAGCAAACATGAACCCAGTCCTGGCCAGAACCAGGACCCTGCCAAACGAGCCTCAGCAGTGACACATTCAAGTCCCAGCAGAAGGAGGGAGTAACACTCATCTGGTTTGCAGAAAAATCTTTAAGTGCACAGTGAGACACTGGTTCTTCTAATAGAATAGGATTTCTGGTAGGAAATTGTATGATAGAAAATTTAATTCTGTGCTGCCTTTGGTTCTGTTAAAAGCCTGTTAACAAGGAATTCTTGGGTTCAGGAAAGGCTTCTGGTACAGTTACCTGCAAACAATGGTGCAACACTTGTCTGAAAATTGTGTTCTCCCTAGAGGGTAAATTCTAAATAACTAAAAGATAATTTATGCTTTGAATTGTTGTCTTCTGTGTACCTGCACTATTGTTCTGCTGCTCTCTTCCAAATTTGACTTTGGTGGGTGACTTTAGGGTGAGGACTGAATCAGCAGTGGACTAATAACCATAATTAGCATCAGGATCATGCTAGGAAAACCCAACTAGATTCTGCCTGGAATGGTACCTCACCCAAGTTGCAGAGGACTCAGAAAATTTCTTGTCCTGTCATGTCACTTCCCAAGAAAAATGCAGCACAACCTGAATGTGAGTGCCAGGCCAGTCACTCAAAGGCAGGAGAGATTAGTTTAGATAATCTGTTTTCCTGCTTTACCTCTGGTTGTAGGGTAGTCACATTCAGCCAGGGAAAAGACAGACATTTGAAGTATGTAGGAGAATGTAATTTTTTTTTCCCTACCAGACCATAAAGTGTATTCTTAAACAAGTTTCTGGATACTGTGATGATGAGTGCTACATGCAAAATGGTAAAAGGAGAGGTTTTGGTAGAGAAAAGGCAAAGCAAAATTGGATTTGAAGTCATTTGTGAGGTGTGTGTATTCATTTGCAAAATGTTCTAACCTCAGTTTATGATACTTGGTAGGCAGACATTCAGTAGCAGAAGATGCCTGTGATAAGTCTCCAGCTTCTTTCCCTGGAGTGTCCCTGAGCAGCTCCTTTCAAACCTTCCATGACTTGTTCCAATGAAAATCTGTGACCAGAACTCAGTTTTCATGCCCTTCAGTCACTTCTGGACAGTTCCATTTGAAATGTCACACAGCTGTTTTCCCAATTCATAGCTTTGAGTGCAGCATCTGTCTGTCAGTCTATTTATTCCCATCTTTTCTACAGCACCAAATTAGTTATTTTTATTAAGATTACTGTGGCTGGTCTCAATAGTTCCTGTTGTCTTCTAATCCCTGTAGAAACTCTGAGTCCTGTTCCCAGCAAGTAACATTTTGGCTTATCTGATAAATTTTCACATTATCGTTCCCATGATTCCACAAGAAATACACCAAGTTGTATTTTCTATAAATGACTGTCTGAAAAGGGAATTCACTCCATTGTTTTAGTGGGTCAATAATTTTGTGTTTATCTTTTGTAGGAAGTTTGCTGTATCCACGAAAATTCCTGACACTAAATGGTGTCAAAAGTGTTGTGTTGGTGAGTAAAGGTCTGGAGAATAAGTGTGAAGGGGCAGCACAAATGGTGGCAATATTAGGATTAGGAGTCAGGTGTAGGAGGTGAAGGGAGAGGAGACTTTTGTCATTATTATGAAGCTGTGCAGATGGTGAGCTCACCCAGGCAAGTCTGTGGGTTTGTGCAGTGAAAACTTTCCCTTTTAGCTCTTTATATTTAAGGAGAATTTACAAGAAACGCCGAGAAGCAGAATGATGTCAAAATTCAGTGCTTAAGGAGTGAAATTCTGTCAGTATTATAGAATTGAAGTTGTGAAACTTCACAGGGCCCGATTTTGCAACTTTCTTGTTCTCTGCCAGTTTTTAATTGAGTTCTGACAATGGGAGAGCAGCACTTCCTGCTCTTCTATTGTTCTTCAGTTTCAACTGGATTTCCTGATGATCCAAAGTGTTCAGCAGAATTACAGAGCTGGATTTCAGACTGTGGCAGTGCTGGAAGGGCAGCTGAGCTGGTGTTCACTGCCTGCTGGGTAACTGTGTTGTAGAAAAAGCCATTCTTTAACACCTTGACTATGGTGATTTTCAAATAGCTTGGGCAAACCAACACATTAGAGCCAAGACACTCCAAATGTGTATGCAGTCAGCTGGTTTTTAAACATATAAAAAATTACAGTGGGGGTGGGTGGGCATTTTCCAGAAGTAAATGGACTCTTAGATTGTTTATAATTTGTATGTGCTCAGTCCACTGATATTCTCCATCCTTTCTTGGCAGTGAGGAATCCCTACACAGGCCACAAGTACCTTTGTGGAGCACTACAGTCTAGCATTGTTTTGTTAGAATGGGTTGAACCAATGCAAAAGTTTATGTTAATCAAGGTAAAATCACAATTACTCTCATGTTGGCTTCTAGTTATCTTGTAGTGGCTTGTTAAGAATAAGTATTGGCCATTTCTTGGTTTATTAGAATTTTCTCTTGGTTTCTGTTACATGATGTTGAAAATGACTGTTTAAACGTGCCATGTATTAACTGATTCAAAATAAATGTTCATGTTTTTGGGATGCACTTCAGTTAGAGAAGCAAGCCCTTTTCTCCATGAACATTGCCCTTCAGCTGCACAAAGGAAAACTGAGGCTGGCAGGCTGACACGTGGGTTAACAGTGCTCTTGCTCCCCTAGAGAAGGTCACCTTTTATTCAATGTTTTTTGACACTAGGGTGCCCAGAAATGCTGGTTATCTCCCCATCTGACATCACCTGAAGAGACAGAGCCAGGGTGGGCTCGTGTTGGTAAAGAGGCAGCTGCTCTAACTCCATCAGCCTGGAACAGAAGGCTTGGAGGCTCAGGGAGAGCAGTGCTGAGCACTCCTGTTGTCTGTGGGCAGCTGCAAAGAGCACACAGGATAAAACACAGGCTGGTTTATTTTAACTGAACTGGCATGAGGTGCTCCAGGCTTCTTAACTCAGGCCTTTTGTATTTATCAATTCCTGTCATCTGCAGAAGTAAACCTGATGTTACAAAGTATGTCGTAAAATTTACTGTGCACTTGGAGTATCTAATAGATTTGAGATATTCAGCTAACTCAGACTCCATTTGTTTCCCTTCTAATATCTATTTTTGCTTCTTCATCTAGCACATAGATTTTCCTGTACCTTGTCCACTGAGATTGTTTGAAATGCTGGTAGTCCCCGAGCAGGAATTCCCTTTAGTTTGTGTTGGTGTCAGCAGAGGAAGAGACTTCAACCAGGTGGTGAAGTTTGAGACTGTCAACCCAAATTCTACCTCTTCGTGGTTTACAGAAACAGGTTTGTGTGCTGTTGTCATTGCCTTCCAAAATGGTCTTTGCTCTTCCATTGTAGCTGAAGTATAAATTCGTGATGAATTTATACACATCTCTGTGCTGGCATACACCTGTGCAGGAGTCCACATGAGTGTGTACTGTGAATTCACTTAGAGTAACAGTTTCCACCAGGAGGATGCCCACCGACCTGCCTTCTGCTGAAAAGTGCATCAGGTTTTGAGACAGTTGAAAGGACAGGACCCAAAGTGAGCAGTGGCTGGCCAGTTAACACACTTTGGTACTTCACACAGTGGCTTTTATTTTCATTCCTGCCTGTAACTGTGTGACTTTACAGCACAGCCCATAAAAGCAGCACGCTGAAGAGAAATGTCCTGTTGTCATTTCTCTCTCAGTATTGTCTGCACTGGTGCATAAATATGAGAGTACTAATCCCTTCTCTGTTTTTTTTTTTGCATTGTGCCTTCCACACTTTGTTAATTTACTTGAATTGCTTCTGCATTCTGGTGTTGTGTCTGTGTTGTTGTTTTCTCCTATTTGTGTAGCTCAAATTGAAGCCCTTTTGTTGTATCAGCTTATTCCTGTCCCCTGCTGGCAGGAGAGCAATGATGCAAACTGATTTTTATTTTTTATCACTTTAACCAGGAAGCTGCTTTTGTGTTCTAAGTAATGTGTTCTAACTTCTCATGTGTAGTGGATTTACTGAGCTCCTCTTTGCTAAATGAAAAATGCCTATAGAATCTGGCAGGAATGCTGAATCAGGAATGTTGTATGTAACTTTAATGTTAACAAACAAATGGACCAAAACTACACTTCTCTTTTGAACTGGCATGTCCACTAATCACTTGTGGGTCAAATTCCCATTCGCTGTGATGGAGACTGCTGCAGCTGTAGCTCACAAGAGAAGAAAATAGCCCTCCTTTTGAGGGTTTGGAGAAGGAAATAAGCCCCTATTTTTGGAACATCTGGGGATGGAACGTCTGCAAATAGCAGCAAGAATTAAGTAATAGTGTATAAGTCCCTATCAGGATTTAGAAATAAAGACAGAAGAAAAGTGCAGTGAAAACAGCACAGTGGGGACAGCCACATGTATCTGCCTTTTTGCAACAGCAATATTCAATGGCACCAACAGAGGATTAATGGAGAACAGTGTACATGTCAGTTTGTTTGTGTGACATGGCTCAGAAAAGGCTGAATTGAATCCATAGTTTAATATTATAGCTTCAGTTCTCCTGTCACAGCAAACATGTTGGATAAGTGGACTTGCATCTCTAAGAGAAGAGTGATGGCACTGGTAAGATGATGATTTTAGGTAGATAAAACACACTGACCCATCAAAATGTCTCAATCTCTAGAACTGCTATTTGAAATTTGATGGTGATTTACGTTGTGAACTAACACTGTCATTTTTTTATAGACACTACAGAGACGAGTGTTGTCCATGTAACACAGCTGGAGAGAGACACCATTTTGGTGTGTCTGGATTGTAAGTTTAATATCAGCTAAATCTACATGTGTGCATGTCCTTGCAAACTGTCTGGCTTCAGATTGGGTTCTGTACTGGAGATAATCCATGGTTAACATATCCTTATTTATTGTCCAGGCTGCATTAAAATAGTGAATCTGCAAGGCAGGTTAAAATCCAGCCGCAAGCTGTCGTCGGAGCTCACCTTCGACTTCCAGATTGAGTCCATAGGTGAGCTGGCCACCTTTATTGCTCTGGAATGTCCCTGCAGGTCACAGGGCTGGGCAGTCACCATCTGGATGGGGTTTGACAAGAGCAGGTGGTGGATTCTGCACGTGGGATGAGGCGGTCCCAGCCCTGCAGGATGAGAGCTGGGGTTGGGATTGATAGCAGGGTTCAGCAGTTGGAATGGAGAAATAATCCTGGGGTCTCCTTAGATTGAGCTAAATGTCTTGGGAGTGTGATGGAGACTTGTAGCCTCTAAAGGAATACCTCAACACAACCTAAACTCCCTGAATCACCCCTGCCTAGCTCATTTTGTGTATGTGGTTGTGCAGTCCATTCTTATAAAGCAGCTCAAAGACCAAATTAAGAGATATGTCACAGGTGTCATACATTTTGTTTCCTTGTGTATTAAAGGGATTTCCTGTTCAAAGGAAATGACACATTTAGGACCAGACATTTCGAACATGTTCTGGTTAGGTGGAAATGTTTTTAAACCCTGCTTGTTGAACAAATAAATGTATAAATGCAGCTACTTTTGGGGCAGGTTCAGTGAGCCCTGGGAGACATTCTGCACTCTGAGTGGGTGGATGGCATACACTGGAACATACATGGGCAGATTTCAGAACCAGAGTCTTGTGCTTTTGCCCTTAAAAGCAAGAGCTGAGTTTATGCCTCAGAACTGATGGCAGTGTTCTGTCTTGGCAGTCTGTCTACAAGACAGTGTGCTGGCCTTCTGGAAACATGGCATGCAAGGGAGGAGCTTCAGATCAAATGAGGTGAGTGCTACAGTTTGCCTCCAATTCTGCCTCCTGATGTAAGCCACGTGGAGGAGAAGTGCACAGTGCTGTTGTCTGCAAAAGAGAGAAACATTTCAGTAACTTCCTAGGTTAGACCCAGAAGCTGGAGTCTCGTTCTAAGGTTGTTTCATAAGCTGTAAAGCACTGGTGGAGCTGTACAAGAACCCCTCACATCTAACAAGCAAAGCAGACACAAGAGACTGGGCCAGGATGCCACAGAAAATATCCAAGCCTGATTCTTGGTAATATTAATCTTCACCTTAAACTGCTTTGAAGACCACTGTCAGTTCCTGAGCCTATCACATATGGGTGCAAAACTCTGGGCTTTGCCAGTGGTTCCACTGCTAAACTTCAGCTTTTTGTCACCGTGTCAAATGAGTGGCCTGATGTTTTTTAGTTCCATGTTCTCTTGGCTAACAAATACTTGAAGACTTGCCCAGCTTTCACAAGAAATACTCTTCCATCTTCAGTAGAAGAATAGCAGATTGATCTAAACGTGGTTATTTCCAAGGTGCAGATGTTCCTTGTGGATTTGTGCCTTGCCCTGCCCGTGGGTCCTCCGTGGCTCTGCTGCAGCTGGGAGCACCGTGTCACCCAGGCAGTTTGGAGCTCATGAAGCATCAGGAACTCTGGCTTGCTTTGTTGCAGCCAAGCCAAAGGCAGAACCTAAATGAAGAACTGAAAGCAGAACTGGGCTGTTGACAGAAAGCAAGCCACCTAAAAGTTTTTCTCTGTAGAACACGTCCAGGGGAAGCTTTTGGGCCTTTTCAAATTCCTTCTCTCCCCTGGCTGCCCCACTAGCTGCAGCTGTTAAAAGAAATAAACCAGTTTTCTGCTGTAATGTGAAAAGCCTCCAGTGCCAGGCTCAGGACTTAAGTTTGTTACTTTTGGGGGAATTTTATACTGTGTAATAGGTAGGAAGTTGTTGCATGGGACAAAAAGCTGACTGACTTAACTTGCAGCATTTTTTTCATTGAAGACATTATTAGTTCAGATTCCCTGTTTTAATACAGTTGGCCTAACTGAGGGTGACTTGAGCTGCTTGCAAAGTTATTTCCTTCCACAACTGTGACCTTCCACAGTGGTTTGATCAAGTGTGAAAAATGAAAGAGGGAACTGTGCATTCTGACACCAGAAGCTCAAAATTTGGGCCAAGATTGTACAGCCTTGGCCTCACAGAAAGCAGAAATGAATTTTCTTATAAAAGTGAAGTATTTCATTACTGTGAATTAAAATTCTCTTGCAAGTTCTCTGCACCAGAAGCGAATTCACCAAGTCAGCTAACATTACTAGGGTCTGGGAAGGAGGAGAGATGTGAAATTCAGCTGTGTAGAAGAGGAACTGTGTGAACAGTGCTGCCTGTTCACAGGGTGACTAAATGCCCTTTGGAGTGTGCACTGGGCTCTGCTTGACTGGGACATGGTGGTTTTCTGGGTGCCTTGACACTCACATGATCATACAGATGGATCACACAGACACAATCCACCCACACAGCACACGGATCTGAAAATCAGCAGATGGAGTTTTCTTTTTGCAGTGGACATGAGCACCACAGATGAGATTGTGTTTCTCTGCTGAGGTTTTCAGAGTATGAATTTAGTGCATTCTTGCTATGATTCAGCATTTCAGCAGAATGTGTTTTATGTGTGATTTGCCTGACCCATTTCTGGACGTCCACTCTAGAGTGACACTGATTGCACCTTATCCCTTTCAGGCAGGGCTGTAAAGAGAATTGGCACTGCTCACTCAAGTACCAAGCTGCTGTTGTGTGGCAGTTGCTACCAGAGGAATTCCTGTGATGTGGGAGGAATTAGAGAAACCTTTAATATCTTAGTTAAAAGGGACTGTTGCATTATAATATCTACTGGATTTTAATTGAGTTCTTTTACCTTGACTGATGCTAAAAACAAAGTGAAAACACTTGTGCTCTTAACATGTAAATATTTATTTTTATTATCTAGATCACTCAAGAAATTTCTGATAACACAAGGATATTCAGGCTTCTGGGATCTGACAGGTAAGATGAGGAGTAACCAGGACATACTGAAATAAAGGAATAATGTGTGTTCCCCTACCTTGTAAAAGTTCTTTTTGCACATCTCTGGAAAATTCTTTTTTAGGCATCTGAGACATTCCTTTGTGTTCATGTCTCCCTTCCCATCCTTTGCTTTTACTTTTCTTTCTTAAATTCGAAACAAGAAAGTCTTCTAAAAGTGTCTGTGGCCTTCCAGAAGTACTCAGCCACACAGGAAGCTCTTCCTTGGCTGCACTCACAATCTCCTGGAGTGTTTTCCTTTTTCTATTGTAACTCTTTTGTTTAATTTGGTGAAATCATTTACTTTCAGCTGCTCTGCTGCAGTAGCACATCAAGATCTGCTTCTGGAGATAAATGCAAAAAATACTTTAAAAATTTAAATATCTCACTTTGACCCCCAGAAAGGAAATCTACCAGTTGTTCTCCCAACATGACAGTTCAGGTCTTGTAAGAGCTTTGACAGCTCCCAGTGTAGCTGTTGTTTGGCCTCTGCTTTTGGGACAGGAACACCCTGTGTGTGTGAGCCAGCTGCTGTTCCAGGAGTGTCACTGACTTCCTCAACTTTCTCTGCCCTGGTGTTGAACTTTGTGCTCCTGTCAGAGCCCCAGGGGCAGCAGCTGTTTTGTCTTGAGGGGAGTGCATGCTGATGTGACAGTTTGTCCAGTAATGAATTCACAAGAGCTGCAAAGACAGGCTTAACTTTCCTTTTGAGAATTCCCTCTGTCTTGCACTGCTTGCAGTAAGCCCATGTGACATCCTAGAAGGACACTGCAAAAAATTGCCTTGTAAAAATGTCCTCTTCCCCAAACATGGGCCCATCTATTTCTGGCTTGCTTTGATAGGTTCTCAGGTCTAAGACAATATTTGAACAGTTTGCACTGCAATAAACATTAATTCCAATTTCTTTATATCCCCTTTTCCTTGCAGCTCTGTCCTGTTTTGTGCTTGAGCTGTGAAGCCTTTTCCCAGTACCAAGAGTCCTTTCCCAGGCAGTTCACAGGAGCTGCTGTTCTGAGAAGCAAAAAGCCTGCTGTCAGTCTAATGAGAGCTTGTGCTGCTTTCTCCTCCTGAGCAGGGAATTGCCTCATGGCACGAGCTGTCGTGGTTCCCTTTATGGAGAAACCTGAGTAGAGGTCAGGTTTTTTAAGCCATCACTTTGCAGCAAGCCAACTTTCCTGTCTGAATGCACCAGAGATGGATTTGAGTTTGCCACCATCTGCCTTCACTACAGGATGTTTGTGGAGAAGTCAATCATGAACATCCTGGTCTGTTTAGCAGTTTTAGCAGTTCTGGCCTGATGAAAAAATTTTAAATAGTTTGTGAAACAAAACTGTGACGGCTCATTTCTCTTCTTTGAAGAGAAAGGTCTGATCTGGGACATCCCTTAGGATCTTTGCAGTTCAGGCCCATGTCACCCAGTCTCTTGTCTCCAATGCTGGCCAAAAGTGGCTGGCAAGAAAAAGAGAAAAGGCTCTCCACATAGCAGTCCTTTCCGTGAGGATTCTCTTTGCCTGCAGATTTTTGGCTCTGGGACTCTCAGAGCTGGAGGGAGTTTCTGTGGATTAAGTTCCATGGGCTCAGGGATTAGCTGGAAGTGCTCCCAGAAGGATCAGCTTTGTTCATCTGCCATTCCCGTGGCAAGGGGCACAGTAAGAGCTCTCAGACCTGGAGCCTGATGAAGGGGTTTGCTTTGCAGAGTCCAGGAAAGCTCAGGCCCAGCAGGGGAGTGATGGACACGTTTCAGAAGCCCTCACTAGAAGGATGAGAGGCAGCAGGGATGTGTTGCAGCAGGGGAATTTCCAGTGGGATAAATGCATACACATGATGGTGAGGATGGTTCAGCCCTGCAGCAGGAGCCCAGAGAGGCTGGGGGAGAGTCTGGACAAGACTCTGAGCTTGCCCTGAGGTTGGCTTTGGTTTGAGGGGCTTCTGGACTACAGGCATCCAGGGACAGAGACATGACGAGTCAGATGGGTCCTAGAAAGGAATATTTAACCATGCCCAGGGCTGTTCTTAACGGAAGGATCCCTTGACAGTGTGGCTGTTTGATTTGCCCCTCAGGGTGGTGGTGCTGGAGAGCAGGCCGACGGACAACCCGACAGCCAACAGCAACCTGTACATCCTGGCAGGGCACGAGAACAGCTACTGACAGCTCCCTGTGAGGACAACACTCCTGCTGCAATTGCACAAAAGCTGCAGTGACCCCACTCGAGTTACTTCGTAATTTATTGTGGCGTGAGAGGAAGACGGGAATCGTCTGTGGTATGGACACGGAAGCGTTGCAATACCACGGAAGTGCTTCACTTACTGTTATGTAATCTTTGTACATACGCAGTATTTTCTTCAGTGAAACTTCTTGCTGAAGCCCTACACTGACTTTCTGTAGATAGAGGTCCTCCTGTTGAGTACAAGTGTCTTACCTGTACAGATGTAAAAGTCACTGAGGATGCAAAAATTAAACCGGGGTACTATGATAAGGACGTCTCATGTGTTTATTATAAAGTGGGGTTCTAGCAACAAATACAGTACATTTAGCAACACTATTGTATTTTATTGTATGTAATTTACTAATACAAATAAATATTAACTTTTAGAAATTGTAACCAAGGCTGTAATCAGATTACAATCTTGTTTTAATTTCAATACAACACACTGGTGTTCATGTTTGCACAATGTATTGAGATGTGATGTATTTAGTCACAAAGGTAAGCTGTGACTTTGTGGATATGACTTGGGCTTCAAAGTTCCTTTATTTCGTTTATTTGGGTAGATTTCTTTGTGAAACCAACCAGTTAAACACCTGTATTTTTATATTTAATTAAACCTTTCCTTACGATTACTTCTCTATGCTTGAAAACAATACCTTATGGATGGGTGTCAGTCCCAGACTAGTGGTACCTGGCTGTAATTCTGCAATAGGTGTTTGAACTATTAGTGTATACAATGAGAAAAAAGTAGTTCTTACTGTTTGTCTTACTAAATAGTTTCATATCACGATGAAAAGGAGCAACATTCCACACTGTGGAAATGGCTCAAAATGTTGCCATTTTGACTTTTATTGTTTTTGGCCTTATAACCATTTTCACACTTCTCTTGATTTTAGGATGTTAACACATGGCCAAAATTTAGTTACTACCTCATGGAAACAATACAATGGTTACTACGCATCACGGGAACTTAGTTTGGATCAGAAGTATTTTTGATTGCTATTTTCCAATGGAGTGTGTAAATGCCAAGTTTCAAGCAAAATGCACACATTTGACTCCTTTTTTTGTATATGTTCTTTATATTTTATTGTGATAATATACACTAAAACCAAACTAAATTAAAAGTGATTTATGGCCTGCGTTATTGTTGTGATGGGTAATGCTTTGAAATATGTTCCCTAATGTATATAATGTAAAATAAATTTTTTTAACATGTTGTTGTACAATTAGATTATCACCTGCACTGATTTTCCACATAAGACTAAAATGGAACATACTGAGTTTTCAATTCTGCTATTAAATGGTTGTGCCAAACACGGGAGTCTCTGAATGTATGAACAGAGGTCGCCGGAGCTGCTCTCAGTTTGGGTTGGCATCAACACCCTCTGGCCTTTGGGCAGTGGATGTGTGGATTTGAGCTAAGTCTTCCCAAATTCCCCCTGGGGGGTCCTGCAGCAGCGGGGGCCGAGTTTCCTGGGCCATCGGTGAATTACAGGCACCAGAGCCTGAGGGATTTTGTTTTTCCTCTGCTTGGGCATTGCTGGTACGAGCCTGCAGCCAGGGGTGCAGCTGCAAGGGCAGAAATAAAGGTTGGAGCTGGGGCAGGCGTGGCTCCAGTCCATGGTACCATTGGGACAGCTTTGCCTTTCCGTGCTACTCTCCAGCCCCCGGATAACAAGGGAAGGGTCCCTGCTTTTCTGAGGGAATGTCCTGTGCAGGATTTGGGGTTTGTGCCACAAAACTGCCTTTCCCTCATCTCGAGCTGCCTCCCTGCGCCGCTGATGGCTGAGCCGGGGAGCCTGGGCGGGCGGCTGGGGAACCCAGAGGTCTCCTTTGCCCCATCCATCCCGGTGTGTCCAACACGGATCCAATCCTTTTGTGTCCCACATGGATCCATCGTGGTGTGTCCCACACGGATCCATCCCGGTGTGTCCCCTCATGGATCCAATCCTACTGTATCCCTCACGGGTCCATCCAGTGTGTCCTACATGGATCCATCCCGGTATTTCCCACACAGATCGTTCCCGGTGTGTCCCACACAGATCCATCCCGTTGTGTCCCTCAAGGATCCAATCCCAGTGTGTCCCTCACGGATCCATCCGGGTGTGTCCCTCATGGATCCAATCCCATTGTATCCCACATGGATCCATCCTGGTGTGTCCCACAAGGATCCAATCCTTTTGTGTCCCTCATGGATTCAATCCCGGTGTGTCCCTCATGGATCCAATCCTGGCGTGTCCCACAAGGATCCGTCCCAGTGTGTCCCACATGGATCCAATCCTTTTGTGTCCCACACAGATCGTTCCTGGTGTGTCCCACATGGATCCATGCCCTGTATCCCACACAGATCCATCCCGGCGTGTCCCACAAGGATCCAATCCNCCGTTTTTTCCCCCTTGGATCCATCCTGGTGTGTCCCTCATGGATCCAATCCCAGTGTATCCCACATGGATCCATCCTGGTGTGTCCCTCATGGATGCAATCCCGGCGTGTCCCACACGGATCCATTCCATGTCCTACACGGATCCAATCCTTTTGTGTCCCACACGGATCCAATCCCACTGTATCCCTCACGCATCCATCCCAGTGAGTCCCACAAGGATCCGTCCCAGTGTGTCCCACATGGATCCAATCCTTTTGTGTCCCACACAGATCGTTCCTGGTGTGTCCCACATGGATCCATGCCCTGTATCCCACACAGATCCATCCCGGCGTGTCCCACAAGGATCCAATCCCAGTGTATCCCACATGGATCCATCCTGGTGTGTCCCTCATGGATCCAATCCCAGTGTATCCCACATGGATCCATCCTGGTGTGTCCCACATGGATCCAATCCCGGCGTGTCCCACACGGATCCATTCCATGTCCTACACGGATCCAATCCTTTTGTGTCCCACACGGATCCAATCCCACTGTATCCCTCACGCATCCATCCCAGTGAGTCCCACAAGGATCCGTCCCAGTGTGTCCCACATGGATCCAATCCTTTTGTGTCCCACACAGATCGTTCCTGGTGTGTCCCACATGGATCCATGCCCTGTATCCCTCACGGATCCATCCCAGTGTGTCCCACACGGATCCATCCCAGTGTGTCACTCACAGATCCATTCCTTTTGTGTCCCTCATGGATCCATTCCGGTGTGTCCCACACAGACCCGTCCCGGTATTTCCCACACGGATCCAATCCTTTTGTATCCCACATGGATCCATCCCGGCATGTCCCACGCGGATCCAATCCCGGTGTATCCCTCATGGATCCATCCCGGTGTGTCCCACACGGATCCAATCCTTTTGTGTCCCACACGGATCTGTCCCAGCGTGTCCCACACAGATCCAATCCTTTTGTGTCCCTCATGGATCCAATCCCAGCGGTCCCACACGGATCCATCCCGTTGTGTCCCTCATGGATCCAATCCCAGTGTGTCCCACATGGATCCATCCCGGCATGTCCCACGCGGATCCAATCCCGGTGTATCCCTCATGGATCCATCCCGGTGTGTCCCACATGGATCCATCCCCGTGTATCCCACACGGATCTGTCCCAGCGTGTCCCACAAGGATCCATCCCAGTATTTTCCACATGGATCCGTCCCTGTGTCCCACGCGGATCCATCCCGTTGTGTCCCTCATGGATCCAATCCCAGTGTGTCCCACATGGATCCATCCCGGTGTGTCCCACATGGATCCAATCCCAGTGTATCCCTCACGGATCCATCCCGTGTGTCCCACACGGATCCATCCTGGTGTGTCCCTCACGTATCTGTCCCAGTATTTCCCACATGGATCCATCCCATGTCCCACGCGGATTCAATCCTTTTGTGTCCCACACGGATCCATCCCAGTGTGTCCCACATGGATCCAATCCTTCTGTGTCCCACACGGATCCGTCCTGGTGTGTCCCACACGGATCCAATCCTAGTGTATCCCTCACGGATCCGTCCCGTGTGTCCCACAAGGATCCATCCCGTGTGTCCCACACGGATCCAATCCTTTTGTGTCCCTCATGGATCCATCCTGGTGTGTCCCTCATGGATGCAATCCCAGCGTGTCCCTCACGGATCCATCCCGTGTATCCCACATGGATCCATCCCGGTATTTCCCACACGGATCCAATCCTTTTGTGTCCCACACAGATCC
>VXBN01016794.1:1818-59183 GCA_013397395.1 Sinosuthora webbiana
ACTGCTCCCTCTCTGCCTTGCCAAGCAGAGGTCTGGCAACTGCTGGGCTGCTGTGGTACATGGCTCTGCTCCCTCTCAGCCCTCTCTCCATTTGCCCTCTCAGCCCTCTCTCCATCTGCCTTCTAGGGAAATCAGCATGGTGTATGTGGTGATTGGGGCCACCCAGTTGACTCAGCCAGGCCCTGGGGCACAAATACGCCATGTCAAGCAGGTGCTGAGGCACCAGTACTACGATCCTGATGACTTCAGCTATGATATTGCCCTGATGGAACTGGACCATCCTGTCCAGTGCAGCCCCTACATCCAGCTGGCCTGTGTTCCTGACACCACACTGACAGTGTCAGAGCTGCAGAACTGCTGGGTGGCTGGATGGGGTGCCACCACTGCAAGATGTGAGTTCCCAAGAGCAATTCCTGAGCCATCTCAGCACACTGGGGGGAAGGCTTGGGCTTCCTCACAGCAGAGGCCAAAGCCAGGCTGCAGGACCTGCCCCTGTGCAGAGATGGGCCTGGTCCATTCCCAAAGGCAGGCAGCAGGGCCACAGTGCCCCACTGCCTCTGCAGAGGGAAAGCCAAATCCTAGGGAAGGGGATTGCCCACAAGACAGCCTTGGGAGGAGAACGGGGAAGGAGCTGCTGGGGGCTCATTCCTTTCTCTGCTCACAGCTCAAGATTCAAGTGATCACCTACAGGAGGCCAAGGTCCAGCTCATCGATCTCCAGCTCTGCAACAGCAGCCACTGGTATGCAGGGAAAATCCACACCCACAACTTGTGTGCTGGTTATCCACAGGGCAATATTGACACCTGCCAGGTAGGAGCATGAGCCTCTCAGCCCCAGCAGCACCAGCAGCCCTGACAGCACCGCCCCAACACAGCCCAGGGCCTGCTTTGCCCGGGCACTGTCACCCTCCCAGCCCCCTTCCCATACACTCCTCATCCACTCCTGCTTGCCCCCCTTGTGCCAGAAAGCCCAGAAAGCCCAGAAAGCCCAGCTAGTGCTCTTGGCAGTGCAAAGGTCCTTGTGGCAAACATCCATCCTCTGCACATCCAGGAGCCTTGTGAAGAGAGGACGGAGACAGCCCTACCCTACAGGACCCCAAGCCATTCACAGCCAAGCCTCTGCAGGCTCCAGCCCCTGAGCAAAGCCTTCCTCTGCCTGGAATACAGCTCTGGCAAGGGCTGTGAGAGAGGAGGAGACAGCCCCAGTGCTGGCAGGGGCCACCAACACCACCTTAATCCTCTCTGCTCTATTGCAGGGTGACAGCGGTGGTCCTCTCATGTGCAAGGACAATACCGCTGAGTACTGGTGGGTTATCGGCATAACCAGCTGGGGAAGAGGCTGTGCCAGAGCAATGCAGCCTGGAGTCTACACCTCCACTCAGCATTTCTATGACTGGATCCTCTTCCTGATGAGCCTGAGCCCTGATGGAAGTTCCTCTCCAACATCACGGGCATGTAGTCATTTTTTGACCACTTCACACCTCTGGAGTCATTATATTTCCACCTCACAACCCCCTCAGAAGCTATGGTCCGGAACAATCCTCTCTCTGAAAGCAACAACTTTGGGTGAAATCAACTCCTGCCCATTTCCCCTCAAGATTCTTGTGGAATTCTTTACTCACATAAAAGAACTCCTTCAGCTGATCTTTGGGCAAAACACATCTTGAGGACCAGGACAGCCATGATCCAGGGCAGGCTGCAGTGCACCACAACCATTCCCTGCTGGGGCAATGCCTGCTGATCCAAAGGCAGCCTCAGTGTCAAAACCCTGCTCTGTCCCGACCACATTCCTCTCCTGTGTGCAGGCAGACACTGCAGTTGACAGACTTCAAGTAAAGTTGCCTATGGTCACAGGGAACCACCTTTTTGATCCAATTTCGACTCCTTGGCAAGGCAAAGACTGCCATGCTCAGCACCTGCAGAATGAGCCTGAGGGCAGACCTGCCAGGCACAAGCAGAGAGGCTCCAAAGAGCTCCAAAGTGCCTGGTCAGAAAGGAGAGTGCTCTGAGCCACCACGGGCTGGAGGAACCTGGTACACCAAGCCTAGGAAGGGGATAAGACAAAAGCAGACACCTTGGGGACAGTGCTCAAATGCCCATGGGCTGATGATTTAGGGCCTGGTGTCAGCCTGGGCTAAGGGACCACACCACCCAGGTGTGGTCCCAAGCATGAAAAGGGGAACTCCTGGCTCCTGACTGGAGTGGCAGTGCCCTAAGGCAGAGTCAGAGTTCACAGGTAGTAAAGGGGGATTGATGTGCCAGGTGGTCACACTTCACAGAAACTCAAAGGAAGCACTGGGATCATTCTGGGGAGAGGAACCTGGCAGAAACAGTAGGAGAGCACAGCAGGAATGCCGTGGAAGACCAAGGTGAGTGGGCCAACAGCAGCTGCAGCACCAAGGCTGTTCACAGGCAGGGAGGGCCAAGCCCGGGAGACAGGGGGAAAAGATCCCCCCCCTGGGCTTGGCTCCATATTTGGGAGGAGACAAGGGCAGAGAGAGGGAGGAGTCGAGGAAGATGAGGTTGATGTGTAAGTCTGGCAAATGGAGAGAAGGAGCAGTCAAAGATCCAGCTGCACAGACACAAACTGCAGCTTGCTGTGCTTCTTTGTCTGAGTGCTGCACATAATCACCACAGGATGGGAAAGAAGCTCTTTTGCCCTTAATTTCCCACATCGGAGTGGCATGGACAGTGGTCTGTGGTTTAGAGAAGGAGCATCCTCCTTTGTCTACAGCTTTCAATTTCTTTATGCCACTGGCACCCCTGGCATGAGGTGCCACAAGTGCCCTCATTAGTTTAAGCCCAAGAACAGCAATAAAACTTACCGTGAGCAACGGCATGGAGCCTGCCAGAGGACATTTCTGTGGCTGATGTGGTCAGCATGGACTGTGCTGCACCTGCATTTCACTGCACCTTCTGTAGGAGGAACAATGCAGCTTGGGCACTTCAGTGCTCACCCACTGTGGCTGTGACTGGATTGCCTCCTTACCCAAGTGCACACATGCTTCCTGCAGAAGCCCTGTTCCAGAGAGATTCTGTTTTGGGAAGAATCTTGTGGGAAAAAGGCTGCAGAGAGCAGGGTACCACTGAAATTCCCCATGGCCTGCACAACCTCATCCTGCAAGAAGAGGGGCCTAAAGAAAGCTGCAGGGAGCCTTCTTAAGAGGGCAGTTACTGATAGTACCAGGGGCAATGGCTTTACAGTGACAGAGGGTAGCTTTAGATGAGATATTGGGAAGGAATTCTTGATTCCAGTGCTGAGGCACTGGCATGGGTTGCCCAGAGCAGCTGTGGAGGCCCCATCCCTTGAAGAGTTCCATGACAGGTTTTGAACCAGGCTCTGAGTAACTGAGTCTAGTGCAAGGTTCCTGTCCATAGAAACAAGATGATCCTTAAGACCCTTCCAATCCAAACCATCTTATGATTCTATGATCTGTGGAGTACATTAGGTAAAACTCTGTCTTCTTCAGCAGCACTGATGATCTCCATCTGTCATTCTTTATTGTTAATTAGCATAAATGAGTGTGAATATACTGTCATGTGCAGAATTCTACATTTGGTCTTTGATAATAAGTGAAAATTAAACCAGCAATTTAGTAATAGTTACATCAGACACATCTACACCACTATGTCAAATTGATACAAACAATCACCTTATCAAATACATGCATTAGTGCCTTCTAGGTAATGTGGCTAGTACTCGTGGGAAGAGAGAGCAAGTACTGTATACAAAGTATAAATATGTATCTAAAATATAAAAATAGCTGTCACAAAGAATTCTCTCTTGGGGTATCTGTGACAGACTTAGCTGGCAAGACATTGAATTCTTTGTTGTGAGCTCCTACATGAGCAGGAGGCAGAGTAGGGGCAGGACTAGGAGCATGAGGATTCCTTACTGCTGTCACAAACAGTTTATGGGATTTAGTAAAGGTTGTATTTGAAGAACAGGGGATGGAAAGATGCACCTGGTAGTTCTCTTTTCCCATATATTGCACTTCTTCCATAGAGAAAAAAGAATTCTAAACCTTTATTTTGGAGAAAAAACAACACACTGGAGAAATTCCTTCCATTTTGTATGTAGACTGGGTGTTCTGACTCACAGCAAAGGCAGGATAGGGGTGAAGATGGGATGGGCCAGACAGCATGTCTCATCTGATCATTCTGAGTTGGATTAAGTCTGGATTTAAGCAACCTTTTCTCCTCTCTACATACTTAGGGCCACTGCAGGCATCTCCAGCTGAAATTAATCTACAACAGCCTGTAAGGCTTAACAAAATTCTGGCTGTGCCTTGTTCCAAAATCATTCTTTGCAACTTGAGGTAATGCGGAAGGCATGAAGACTAATGTCTCAACCTATTATTGAGATTTTCACAAAGCCCTCAGGAGTGTCTACTATCCTGGCCTTCAATTACAAGAATATTTTAACCCAATTTCTAGATAACCTGAATCCTAAAGTCATCTTACAGGTTTATGTTTTTGAAGTAATAAGATTTTTAAGGTAACCTGGATCTTTTAGAATTATTCAATATTTGTTATTAATGCCATTCCCAAAAAGCCCTATCATTTGCATTTCTTGATTTTCACCCAAGGATGTGATGTAAACAGGGTTTTAACAGAGCGCCAAAGTACATTCCCACGTACACATACTTATAGAGGATGGTAAAAGCCCGCAACATTTTTACTTCCTACAGTGTCCTCTGCATTTTTTTGAAGTCTGTCTGGGGAGAGATCTGTTCCATAAACTGCTCATATCCATGTTGAAAGTGCCAGACCTCCCGGTTTGAGATTGCAACACTTAGTCCCCTAAATTCTGTGCAATGAAGTTACTCACATTCCTCCATGGTACATTTCAGGCCTAAGTGACCGGGATTTGAGTAATTGTAAACCATGCCTAATGCTTAATAAAGGAATGGTTTAGTTCACCCGCACATGCATCCAGAACATACCAGAGTTGTGCATACTTGATTCCTACAGTGTGCTGAGACAGGATTTTTTATTTGAAAAGCCATTTCTGGTAATGAAAGCAAACACTGCCCTTCTGACATTTCTGCCAATGTGTAGCAGAAGGATGTGCAGCACTAAAGCCCAGAGGGAAACAACCTGTCTTGTTCCTGTTTTTTCTCACCTTGGTGGATCAGACTTCTAGGCTGGCATCCCTGCCTGCCTTTATCCCTGCTCACAGAGGGGAGCTGTTGCTAAGCAGCTGTGGACCATGCACTACAGCCTGGTTTGAAAATGAAGAATTAACTAGATTAGTTTTGATGAAGACAAAGTACGACTGAAAAACAGGCAGGAGAAAGGAAAAAAAGTAAAATAAAAACCAGCTGAGATTTGCACTAGAGAACAGAGAGTGTCCAAACAGAAGAGGGAATTTTGGAAGCAAAGAGGAAATTATGTATGTGGCCTAAATGGAAGAAATGCCTAGAGAATGAGGTGTTCTTCAGGGCAAGCACCACCTCTATGCTTATAGGTCACCTAACACTGCAAAGCTCCAATTCAGGGGTCTTCAAGGACAATAACATAATAGAACCAAATGAACAAAAAGTGCTGCCACAAAACATTTCACCTCAGCCTCTCACTGGTCCTGACTTAAACACAGCCTCACAGCCACCTTTAGTGGGAGATAAAGAACATGGAAGGAAAAGGGCTGGAAATTAATAGTTCAATTTTTTGTAGTGGGAAACTTTTACCCCCATTGACTCTTTAAGCCATGCTGGTTTGAGTGACGGACATCAAGGTTGCAGCCACTTCAGGTGACTGTGTAGTGACTGAGGACTCAGCATACATTTTTTGTAACCTTAACAATGTCACTCAGCATTCACACATACCTCATAGAGAATTTTTCTTCCAATAAGACTAATCTGTGCTAATTAAGCATGGCCAAATCCCATTCTTTTGTATTGCCTGCATTCCCAGGCCTGAGAATCTGAGTCATAGCATTCCATGAAAAAGCACATTGGCTATTTGGCTTAGTATCTTCCATTAATATTCTAGAAATACGAAGGCCAAGCAAAAACTATGCAAGTTTTTCTGACTATATGAAAATGTTTTGTCCTTAATTCCTTCATTGCAATAGTATTTATTCCCATCTAGGTTCACTTTCCATGAATATTTCACGAACATGTTTCACATGCTGAAGTAGTCTCAGGAAATAAAAGCATGCAAATATTGAAGAACACTGTCGAAAAACCCCCTGTGCTATAAATGTGATTCTACTGGTTACAGTCCCCCCAGTCATGTAGCATATGTGTACCCCACTGAACTTTTGGTCTAGTTATGAAAAACCAATATAAATGAGAATTCAAATATTGTATATTTAGCCTGGAAAATTTACAGGCCAAGAGCTGTTCGTTGCAATTCAAACATGATTCTGAACAAACTTCTCACTGTCTCCTGGTGTTCAGAGCATTGAAACAAAAGCTGAGAGAAATAAGTAAGTGTGATTATTTTGCACCAGTGCAGCTTTGCTTGTAGTGGGTATCAGTCAATTGTTTGTTCTGTTTCTTCCCTGGTTTTAGAGGTCTGCAATAGATTTCTAGAAATCTTGTTTCATAAATATATCTTCAGACAACTCTCAGGTACTACCTAGAGCGTTTATATATTTTGCATATTTAAATAATGCAAAATATATACATCTCATAGGCTTATTCGGTGACAGAGTCCAACTGGATGGATTTCTTACATAATTCATATCTCTGATATATTTTCTAAAAAAATAAGTGGTTGTTTCAATAAATATGGATTTTCAGCATGTAAGCTAAATCTCTCTAGGGAGGTGCTTAAAATTTAGGGACCTCTGTTTTGGTTTTGGTTAGAAATGCAGCTGACATATCCATGGATGCAGTATCATTCCTGCTTTGCTACCGTGCTATCGATCAAGCAAAAGAATACTTATTTTCTGTATTTGAAGTTCATCTTTTCAAATTCTTTATTCATTTCAGTAGACTTTGATGTCACTGATCCGAGTGAAATATCAGGGAGAGTTATAGAAAAGAAAGGATGCCTGATCTTTATGATCCTTAATGAGAGAAAATCTGAATGTCAGCAGAGCAAATCTGCCATCTCAGAGAATGGGTTCAGACTGCCATCTGGGGGATTAGGGCTGAGAAATTCAGCATGTGTAGTGGATTTAATGGGATACCTTCCAGTAGTCAGAACATTCCCTGCAAAAATCTTATCCAGTTAAATGTTTAATTAGTTGTTCAGTTCACAAATTATTTGCAAACCTGGCCTCATTTCTGAGTACTTGCAGAACTGTTTGTATGAATAATTTTTGATGCAGAATTTTTTCTCTAACATCTCTTCAATATGTTTCTGATCTGTGACTAGTTACTTGACATGGGAGTTTTTGCTCAACTTTGGTTGGGTGGGTTTTTTTCCCTTGGTTTCTTTTTAAAGATGGAAGTAAAGTATGCTGAATAGTAAAGAGTGGATACCATAGTTAATATGGTCATATAGGTCATATCACCTGTCTGTGATGGTCACGAAAAAAAGAGGATCAGTCTCTACCCAATCTCTACCCAGGCATTCATAGTAAGTCAGGGAAATGCTTCCCTAACGTTTGTGTGGCTTTGTGCAAAAGTTTTATGGCCAATGTAGCAAAAGCCATCTAATGTAACAGCTGGCTAGAGAGAGAATTGCCACCCCCAAAGGCTTGTAGGGAAATCTATGCTGGAGTGCAAAGCAGCAAGGGGGCCAGAGCTGCCAAACCACAGGGGTGTGCAAGGCAGCTTGACATGGCTGGTTTTCTGTGGTCATGATAAAAATGGAATTCCCTATCAACTACCAGCCTAAAAGGTGACTCCAGTAAAAGACCTGTAAGAGCTGAATGTAGTTATTTTCTGCAGTAACTTTCACGTGAACTGAACAGTACATGAAAATACTTGTGATTGCAGATCCACCCTACACAGAGGTAAGTAGAGGCAAGTGACAGAGTAAAAAGCAGATCCTGTACAAATACTTTTATATAGTGCCTTTTCATATTCTTGTCTGAAATAAATGTTCACCAGTCATTAGACAATTTTTTTTTACACACCCAGAGAAATCCTCATTTCATCTGTGACAGAGAAAACTGCACAGCCAGGCATTATGTTTGGTTTTTGTCCATAGCTTAGAACGGAAAACCTCAGCACTGCACCTCAGCAGGGCACCTCAGTGATTTTTTGAGGACCACAAAATCTGTTGTTTGCAAACCACGCTGCCCTTTCCAGCTGAGGAAAGTGGTAGTACCTGAAACCTTTGTACAAAACTGCAGCTTGTGAACTACTATTCTTTCCTTGGCACATTTAATTTATTATTTCACACATTCAGGAGTAGGAAAAGAGAGGAGATCACAAGTAAAACCAAGAGAAGTAAATCCTAGAGATGTACACAGATACACAAGGTTGTCTGTGATGTTTCTGCATCAATCTCTAAATTATTTCCTTTTGTTTTCATGTAGAGGAAAAGCCCCAAAGAAGGAAGCAACTGAATTTCTCACCCTCAGAAGGGGTTTTTTTTTTCCTAACAGTTATTCAGGTAGCAAGAGGCTTATCCACACATGCAGAGGAAGTTACAAATCTGGAGCTCCTGGAAAATCATGAAAGGATTTCATGGAAAGAAATGAAATATCAAAAAATGAAATGGAAAGGAAGGATTGGGAATTAGATGAAATCTTGAAATTTCATTTCCTTTCATGAAATGATAGATATTTTAAAAAGGAAAAGGTTTTCCTAGTCGTCTTATCTCCTTAACCCACAGCAGGGATTGTTCATGGCCAGAGCAGAAAGGCAATTGGCACTACCTATTATTTTAAATACTGTGGATGTGGTCAGTGTGACTGGACTTACAAATTGGATTAAACCTTCAGGCATAATATTTCTGCTGAAGTGCTTTGTCTATCACCTTCCCACCTAACCAAAGTAACAAATCTTATCAAAATCAGAGTGCCATTTATTAAGGTGTGCCTAAAGATTTGTGAATGTGTTTTTCTGAAATGCTAAGCAACTAGTAATTTGTCTTCTAAATCCCCAGTTATAATATGTCAGTTAAGATACCATTCATCTGTTTATTTCTGCAGGATTTTACTAACTTTTCTTATTTCTATGTATAACTCCAGAGAAGCAGAGAGACCAGAGTCATTCTCTCATTGTTAGAAGGCATAAGGGAAGGGAACATCCATAAATGCCTCTGAGACGATGCACTGCATGCACAAAGCAAGCAGCTCTGTACTGCTGAGCTAGATGACATGGTTAGGGGTCCAGATCTCAGCTATCACTATGAAAATGGCATAATTTGTGCCTCCTGAGAGGAATAAACAAGGTCTAGATAAAGGAGGACAGAGCAGCTGCTAGCTTTAAGCTCTGTGTAATTTATTTACCTTCATAATGCCATGGGCTCATTAGATTGGCCAGTGTCACAATCACCAAGTGTGCCAGTGGGCTAACAGTTAATCCCATTAGCATTAGCTGCTTAGTTTCTAAAACTGGAACCCAAATACTGGATGACAGTCTTGCTCAGCTTCATTATTTTAGCTAGACTTCTCCCTCAGATCTGAAAAACTACACAGCATGAAAAATAAATTCTCAAAAGAAATTAGGTTGGCAGGGAAAGAGTTTCTCTTCACCCGTTCAAACTGCCTGCACAGAACAGAGTGTTTACCATGCAGAACGAGAGTGCAATTACAGTACTTACATAAATGGCTTTCTAAATTGTCATTTTAAACAAACATTTCAAGAGGATCCTGCTTGAATACACTATTATACTAATTTCAAACCATAAAAAATATTAACCCCCTTTTTATGCTACTGTACTTGTATAGGTTTCAGGAAGAAAATTTGGTTTCCTGTGTTTCTCTTTATGCTCTCGCCCTTTCAAGAGTCAATCAGAGTATTACAATCACATAGTGGAAATTTAGTAGCTAACACAGCCCCCTCTTCACAAGCTCATCTCAGAAATAGTGTAAGTTCTTTTTGTACATCATCCACATGGTTCTAGGGAGAAGATATCCTGAGTTGTGTAGCACAGACATTAGCCTTACTACCTTCCCTTCTACACTGTTTTTCACAAGTTCAGGAAGATAAAATGCCTTTGAATTTTAGTTTGGAGGGGGGTTTTTGGTAACAAATGCATCTGCAACTCACTCAGTAGCAGTCAGACTTGGTGTGCAGGAGCCAGAGCTACTGAGGGAGGGGATACAAAAAAACAACCCAAAAGACCTTTTGTTCCCTGGCACGGCCGGTTTTGGTTTCAACTGTGTTGTTGGGGAGAAGACTCCAAGCTGTGTATCTACATCTAGTCCTTTTATGTTCCTGAGGGCTGATTAGAAGCAGAGGAGTGTGTGTGGCAGGCCAAAGCCATGTACAGGTTGTCGCTAAAACTGTAGCGAAACAGAAGCAGCGCACAGTTCTGCAGGTACAGGAGACAGGAGGCTGTGCAGCTCAGAGCAGGAGCTGTGATTTCCAGTGTTTTCCAGTTCCCTAGCAAAAACAATTTGTGATTCCTATGTTTTCTGTTAGAGGGCAGCAGATATCCGAAGTTAGGTCTGCGGACACCATGACCTAGTTCTCCCAGGGCTCTGTGGCATCTGCCATGGCCAAGAGGTGTTGCCAACACTCCTTTCGATCTCTGGGTCTGGCCAGCTCGGAACGTTCAAAGTTTTCATTTTTCAGGTTAATATTTTCCATGTCCTGTCTTTCCCAGCTCAGGCTTTTGTCAGAATTTGAACAGTTTTACAACCATCCTGGGGATGGCAATTAATCCAAAATGGATCACTCTGCTAATGTCAGCAATAGTCCTACCAAGCATGTCCTCAAATCACCTGATGTTTCTAACATTTGGAAGTGACATTTTTAGAGAAATGTAGTGCTGGACTCTAGACTTGTTTTAATTTTTAGAAACATACTGAATAATCACAGAATCCCTAGGATTGGAGGGGACTTCTGGGGATCACCCAGTCCAACCCCCCCTGTCGAGGCAGGGGGGCAATCCACCTGGAGCAGGTGACACAGGAATGTGTCCAGGTGGAGGCTGAATGTCCCCAGAGAGGGAGACTCCACAATCCTCTCAGGCAGCCTGTTCCAGTGCTCTGCCACTATCAGTGTAAAGACGTTCTTTCTCATGCTGAGGTGGAACTTCTTGTGCTTTAGTTTATGGTCACTGCTCCTTGTCCTGTCGCCGGGCGTCACTGAATTCTATGATAAAATTCTGATCAAACTAATTACGCTTACTGAATATGTACTTTTAAAGCTTGCAGATATTCCATCAATACTGTGCTTTCATTCTCTTTAGCAGGATACATCTATGACCTTCTCCTCCTTCAGCTCTCATCATACATCTGTTACCTTAGAAGTGGGGGGGAAAGAAAGGAAACAATCAAAAAATTGGGTTAGGTTTCTGGAAGCCTTTTAAATTTCATCTCTTTTAATGGTGGAAATTGAACAGTTAATTAAAATATTAATCAAACCTACATATCCTGACCTAGGATCCAGTGGTAGGTAAGTCCTGCAGATTCAGTTCTACAGTATAGGAAATTTATCTTCAATTTAATTTTTGTCCATAGAAAAACTGTCTGTATGCTTAACTCTGATACCTATAAATATCATTCTAGAATAATGCCATTTAATTGGTTCCTCTGAATTTTTAGTATAAGCAGCAGAAAGTTCAGACCCAAGTCTTCAAAATAGAAACTTTCTGGGAAAGTGTAAGCTCTTCCTCTAAAGATGGCATGCAGAAAAAAGGGAACAGCTTAATTGTTTACTGACTGCTTGAACTCAACAACCCAAGAAATCTAATAAATGAATCCAGGAGTCACTGCTGTCATTCCACACCAGTGTCATAGCGGCAAATGTGCTTTCAAAAATTATGCAGGCACCAGGATCAAGATCAATCTGTGTTTATCCGTTATTACTTTACCAAAATAACCAAACACGAGATACCTGGAAATGCCACAATTAAGATCATAGCCAAGAACTGCAAGCACATTTCTCCCCGTATCTCACGACTGATCCTCTGCCAACCAACTTTTATGTGTGAGGTAAGAAAGATTCTACAGAAACCAAGTCATCCCAAACACATTCCTGCCATATTCTGCATCTGTCCTGTACATGTCTGGATAAAGCAGAACATCATTGTTTAGGCCATATTGTAACGCACACGTGTAAGGGAGAATGGAAGCTGTGTACACAACTTTAATTTTGACATTTCTGAATCCAGCTGTTTAACTTTTAAAGTGCTCAGTTTCACATTGTTTTAAAAAGCACATCACTTCACCTTGTTGAGCCTGCACTGACCCAAAAACTCACAGGTTGTGTTTCCTTTTCAATAGACTTCAGAAATTCCCACTGATTTGAGGAGAAGCAGGACCAAGCCTGCATGAAGATAACAGAGTGCCCGGGCCACTTTGGATGGTGCTTCTCAAAGCTGGTGGGGAAGTCACAGCCCCCATAGGTTCTCCTCTGGCCACAGCAGTACTTTGATGGCAAGGCCAGCAGCATCTCCCTTGTCTCTTAAAAAAATGGAAGGAGTTACTGGTATCGCAGCCAAAGTCATGCGTATAAAAACCACAGATGTTTTATTCCTTTCTGGCTTCTTGTCCTCTAGAAAGTCTTACTAAACAGCTTACAGTGAGAGTTTAAATAAGTCTGAGTTGTATTAAAAACTCAAGGGATTTGTTATTGCACAATAACTTCTTAGTGGTAAACACTCAACACAAAACAGCAGAAAAGTCAAGCTCTAACTTGCTATTTTAATAAATTATTTTTTTTTTTTCTTCCAGACAATGAAGATAAAAGCCCTTTTAGCAGTGCAGAGATTTAAAAGTTTAGGTCTCATTAAAATTTTGAGAGACATGTGCATAAATAAATCTAATTAAGTTGGCTGATGAAATAAGATGTCTTGCTTCAGTGTAGTTTCTTTAGAAATTCCGGTTTTCAGCTAAAGGAGAACATTTCCCTTCAGAAGGACTTTACCTACACCCCCATTATTCATTGCTGGATTTCTTTAAATAAATAAATTAGTACCTCTTGTGGGATATTGGGCATCTTGCTGATGGAAGATTTATATAAAAGGAATGTTATTGGACTACATTTCCTTGTTTTTGTGGAAGAGAAAGAAAATTCAGCAATGAACTGATAGAATACTTTACTGTATGCAGGCCATATTTTAAATTTGGAGAAAGGAGATGCAAACCCTTTGAAAATCTGTGCCCAGCAGCATCAGTTAAGCAAAGCAACTATGGCAAAGGAGTAATCCATTGTAGTACAGTGGATTTCTGACAACCTCATGTGGGTATTTGATAAACTCATGTGGGCACTTGCAACCTGAGGCCATGAGGGGTAGTTCCAGCACCTCAGCTGATCTTGCTGAGGTTGTTCCTACTCGGGGGCTTTCACACAAAGGTATTGAGAGAGTTTCTGCTGATCTGCACAGCCAGGCCAGTGTAAAAGAACTAAGATAAGGTAATGAACATCTTCATTATTCCATATTTAGCCCTTTAAGTTCAGAATCGTACCTCATCAGATTTTGGGGGTATTTTTGTTTGTTTTATTAATGCAAGCAGTGCCCAGAAGTTTAGCATCGTCTTTAAATATTCAATAGAAATGTGCATGTTCAAGACTCATTTCTTCTTCTCTTCTTTCCTGGTGAGTCTATTTTGAAACAGGTATTGTTTCTTCCTCTCATTTTGCACTTCATGGATTGCTACCACTTTGGAGGAATTATTCAGAAGCTTTCTGCTATGCAAATAATTTGTGATCTGCCCATAAAAGAAACCTTCTACAGTTACCTCGTTTTGGACTGCTTCTCTTGGAAATCCTGCCCAAACATATCAGCCTGATTAAACATACCGAATATAAATGTTTCCTTACAAATAAAGAAAATTAAGAAAGTCAGAGGTGCAACACTCACTCACAAAGCCAACATTTAATAAAGTCCTGTCACAAGGGATCTTATTGAAGTGTAGTCAGCAGAGAGGACTGTGCCTTGAGAAATTTTTCATCTGTACCATAACTGGGGGCCTTTCTTACAGGCTCAGCCTAAGTAAAAGTTAGGTTTGGGGTGGAGAGAAAGGGAGAGCCTGGAGAGCTGCAGCTGCAGTGGGGCTAGAAATGGGCACCCAAAGGGAAGTGTGGGCCTTGGAGAGTCCTGGGTTGTAAAAGCCTTTTTCCTAGGCAATGACTAGTTGCCATTACCATTGCCATGTATGGAAGGATAATCCTCAGATTATGGTTATTTTTAGGAGTAGGATTCAGGTTTAGGTTGAGTGTAAGCCTAGAGCTGCAGTTGGAGTGGATCTGCAAAGGGGCTGCCAAAGGAAAGCATGATGTGTAAAGAGAACAGGCTGGGAGAAGTTTTCTAGTGGGAAAAGTAATATGGGGTGAACATCAGCCAGGACAGTGAAATTGTCTGCTACCCTGTGGAATGAAGGTAATGCTCAGGCTCAGTGAATTGTAATCTAGTGCTGTCCTCATCCCTTTTCTGACATTTTTGCAGATGGTTAATAAGACAGCCTATTTAAACTGAATATCGTATGGTTAAATATGCAGACATCCTGAAGAGCCAGGCCCCTGTACCAGTTTTATTCTAACCAGTTAAAGGAATTATTTATTACTTCACTAAGTATCTTACTTTTCTCTTAAGCATTTCTGCCTGACCTGGTAATTTAAGAACTCATTCCTTTTTCCCAGCCTCCTATTTTTGAAGTCCTTTCCTAATCCACTTCTTTTTTTTCCTGATGCACAGGAAAAACACCAAGGTCAGTGACAGCAACAACTGAGCTGTATTTTTGGTAAGCATATAGTGTTATTAAAGAAGTTAGTTCACAACTGCAGAAACAGCTCTTTACTAATAGCAGGAGTAATTTGTTTCATCTGCAAGCAGAAGAGAAAGTGTCAATGTTCTGACTGGTTTGGTTTTTTGGGTTTTCTTTGTTTGGCTGGTTTTGGCTTTGTTTAAATGGGAAGGGAAGACTCCTTTGTACCAGTTTCTCTGTAGAGTCTGAGGCTGTCCTGGAATAATTCTGTAGGAGGTTCACTGAGACCAGCCTGCAGGTGGGGAATTAACAGTGGTGCTTTCTCAAATAAAAGCTTTGGCTTGCAATACAGATACAAATACCCTTGGATTTTCATAGTGTATAGAGCTGCATCCAGATGTGAGTATCACTGCTGATACCTCCTGTGAAAATAAAGCTTAAATCTGAATAGAGTAGATAGCAACAATTTGCTTTAATGCTTTTTAGCCAATGGACACACAAACAGAAAGCTTTGGAGATGTGTGCAGGTGCCTGTGGGCATTTGTAGAATGCAGCAGACCTTCAGGGAGAAGAATCATACAAAACAACAGCATGGGCACTTCATTTTCAGAATGATAGGAATAAAAGAATAATATTAAGTAAAGAAAAATATTAAATAAACAGAAAAGAGAGAAACATCCATTGCTGTGTGATGGATCTTCCTCCAGAGGAGCCCTCACTCCATGCAATCTATGCTGCCACACACCTGCTGTTGCAAGCATGATGGGGCTGCAGCAGATGCAGGGATGATTCTGCCCCAGGAAAAACTTTCTGTGAGGTGTTTTAGGCTTGGTTGTGCATCACAGATATGAAAGCCTGGAGCATGCAACTGCTCTTGGGGTATGCAGGAGCACATTGGTTCAGAAGGAGTGGGTAATGGCCTGAGGCTGCTCCCTGGCCTGGCTGCTCTCTCCAGAGGTATCCACTCACCCCTCTCACCACAAAATGTGCTCAATAATTTCTGAAAAATGGATGCAGTGAGGATAAAAGAGCAGTTCATCATGACTTTCAGAAGGTATTTTTATTGTTTGGATACCCTAGCCTAGCTGAATGTAGAAATATAATTTGAGCAGACAGCCAAAATACCCACTAATTAACTTTAACTTCCTCCAGTGTCACTCTAGGAGCAGGCTGTAGCTGGAAATAATTAGTTACAGGAGACCTCTAAAACTTTACGGTTTAATTTTGTAACTACTTTGTCCTAGTTGACTACAGTTTGGAGCCAAGGGGATGAACTTGTTTGCACTTTGCTGCTAACACTGGCCTGCCAGGAAGAGCCTTCTACTGCTGCAGATGGGGAGGAATGTGACTCAAATATCAAGTCATTACACCAGATTACAATGGGACACTGAGTTTTACAGACCACCAGCAGAATAAAAGCCTGCAGCACACAAATGCAAACCAGTAGGTGAAGCACATTCCCTCAACCCAGGGAGCAGCTGAACCCCTGCAAGTAAAGGCTGGAAAACACTTTTCATCTGGGGTCAGAAAAGGAACAGAAACAGCAATGCTCTTTCACCTCTGTACAAGGCTGGTCCAGGTATTACCCCATAATCCCTCCAAAAATCAAGGACAGTTTTACTTATGATCCTTAGAGCTGGCAGGCTGGGCTTTTATTTTCACAAGGGGAAGATTAAAAGATTCAATACAGGTGTACTAAGATCACACAGCTGCACTTATTCCCCTTCACAGTGAGACAGGAGCTTCCCCAACACCACCCACTGCTAGTTCCTACAGAGGAGATTTCCTTTCTCTGTTTCTTTTGGTGGATGAACAAAAGGGAGGAAAAGAAACCCACTGAAAATAGACTAATTTAGAGAAACTAGAAGTGTCCTGGCCAAGCAGGGAAGTAAATGTGCACCAGCATTCCAACTGAGAACAATGTGTCCCTTTGAAGTCCAGAACATTTATTTTGAACTAATTGCACTTTTCCTATGATTTGGGGTTTTTAATTGCTCTAAATGTCTAATCCTGCATGTTCTCCACACACTCATGTAGCCCATGTCCCAGCTACCTGCAAAGACTGCAAACGTATGAGTTTTCTAGAGCTCCCAATGCCTCCCATGCCTCTTCACAGTCAAATTGTTGCCAACAGGCACTTCAACCACAAGGGAACCTGGAATATAAATGTGCAACCCCCTTAGCTTTAGAGATGTTTTACTGTTTCTGCCACATGGAAGAAAGTCCTTGCTCGAACAACTCCTGAATGCATGAGATCTTTTTCATTTTACTAGCACGTATATGCATTTCTCCTCATGAGGCAAACTACTGAGCACGGTTATACTGTTTTACATTGTCCTGGTTCCAGACCAGGTCACTATGCAAAGGGAGTGGGCAGCTGGCTCAGCAGACCCTGGACTGACAAACATGCCTCTACTTTTTTCTAAACATTAATTTTCAATTCACCTGCACTTGTTCTGAACCACAAACCTCACCTCTCCTAAAGAGGAGACAGCTCTTATCCTCCTTCTTTCTTACCACCTCTACAACTGCACTGCCCTCCACTCCTAAAGAGGAGGCAAGCCTTGAGTGTTGTTTTTAATTGCTTAAACCACATCCCCATCCCTCCCAAAAAATTCCCTCTTCCAAAGAAAATTCCCTTCTTGACTGTAACATTCTCCACTCCCAATTTCAAGCATCCACCTTTCTCTGAGGTGGGTGTAATTTAGGTTTAACACCAGCTTTGTTTGATTTCTTTGGGTTTGGGTGAGATTTTCTTTGAACTTTGAGTCTCTATTATTCAAAGTAAATTAGTAGGCAAGGCACTGCTATAAAAAACCCTCCTCCATGAAAAGTAGGTTTTATTTCATTTTCACTACAAAGCTGACAGTTGTGTTGCCTTTCCTCTTCTTTAATTAAGTCCAGAGTCTTCCTGAAATTTATTTAATTATATTGTAACAGCACTATAAGAAGTGATCTTTTTTGATAATTTAGAGTGACCTCTCTTGAAATGAACTTCAATATGTTTTGACATTCTTTCTTGAAATAAAGTTAAACAGTGCCACTTCTATCCAAATCTCCATACAGAGGGAAGTTCATTGCCTGTTTAATAGAAGTTATATCTTGGAAACAGATTTTTCCTCAAACTGGGGAAACACTTCTGCTCCATGGGCCTTTCTCAGCCCTGGCAGAAGGGGATGATCCAGACAGCTTTGCTTCACCTCTCCTCACTTTTGGAGAAGCACCTTCATTAGCTCTCCCTTCCACAGCACTGCACAGGAAACCTCAGGTGTGCCCTCTGCACCGTACCCACAGGATTCTTGTTTCCACAAACTCACGCCAAACCACTGGTGTACTCTCCAACGCTGCACATCAAAATAAATCCAGAAGTCCTTCTACAGTGGTGCTCCACCATCAGCAAATTCCTGCCTGAAAACTCCCACAGAAGCCCTCCACCACCAACAAACTCCTACAAGAAAAATGCCACAACAGAATTACCCCATCAGCAAATTTCCACTTGAAGATTTCCAAAGGAATACTCCACCATCACCAAGGTCCTACATGAGAACATTTATGTTACCACTAAGATTTCCATGAGATGCTATCAAGAAATGATTCTGTAGCACCCCAAGTACAAGAGAGCCACGCTGCTCAGGCTGCCAGGAGGTGCTGAGGGTCCTCTCCTGCTCTCAGGGAACAGGGTTTCGAGAGCTCAAGTCCCCTCACTGGTAAAGAGAAAGTAACTCTCACCTTCATTACATCACCTCAAGCAGCCCCCTGGTAGATAAGGCAAGTGAAAACCAAAAGAAAAGCACTTTAAAACAGTTGTTTCTTCCCAGGCTAAGGAAATGGAACTGGCTGCAGCCTACCATGGCCAGCCCTGTGAGCCTTGCCAATTCTGCACCCAGTGAAGGCAGGAGTTGCCCCATCCCACAGTGGGAATGTCCTGCAGAAGTGTGGGCATGCCACACACTGTGGTTACTGATGCTGAAAATTATTTAAGGCACAGAGGGCAGCAACAGAATAATTCCTGGAGTGAGCTACCAGTGCTCATACAGATGTTTTGCTTGCCCAGTGGATTAATAGGAGGGGGTAGGATTCAATCTCAGCTGTTAATCCTTTCAATGTCACAGGAAGCAAACATATCTATTTTCTATTAAGACTGGTTGTAAGGTCGTGTGGGCCTACCCTTTTTCAAATTATACATAATTCCCTCTTTCCAAAGTATCCTGGGACAAGTGTTGATCCTGGGAGGAGCCATGAGGCATCACTGCCCCACAGAAAAGGTTCATTTCTATTCTCAGAGAAAACATCCTCTTCCCTTAGTGCACAATTGCAGGCTCAGGCAGATGATGGATATGAAACAGCATTACAGAAATTTGTTGTCAAAGCAAACCCTATGTCTTTATTGTCATTTATAAAGGCAAATGTAGCTGCTCTGTAGCACTTTACCAAAAAAATCCCATTTTCAGTAATCCTGCATTAAAAAGTCAAGCATTCCTTCATCAGATTTCCAGACAGGCAACAGTGAGAGAAATTTTCTCTTAAAAAATGTATTCAAAGCATTCAGAGGCATTTCTGTCAGTGATTGACTACTGAATAATGTACCTTTCTCTAGCATTTTTGCAAATAAAATAATTACTTTTTTCTTCACTTAGGTTATCTATGACTATTACACTTTAATTTATAGTCTTAGTATTTTTTCTGAGTATGAATTCATTTAGTTATCCTGTATAAATTAATAAAGCCAGCGTCTGCTCTCTGAGCCCAAAGCAGTTCATTGTTTTTGTCCATGCTGAATTTTGACAATTTTTTCCTTATTTTTCCATGCTCATCAATGTATTCCATTGCTGTAGTTTGCGGTACTTTATTACTGACAGATTGAAATTCCATTTGACAAATACCAAAACTAAATAACCCACCCATCAACTTACATATTAAGTCAATTTATTGATGTGCATCAAGTTTGACATATTACCTATGATTCACTAAGCTGCAGTTAGAAGGACAAATCTGCTATTTATTCTGTAATCCCTTCAGCTGGAGATCAGACATCTGTTTGTTAAGCAATTTTTTACAGAAGCATGGAGAAGTCTCCCTGGCACCCATGTGGTTAAAATATATTCCCAACTAAATTTCCATTTCTCTGGTAAAGTAATTTATCCACTTGCTCTGTGACTTAAAATACCTCGCAGTGGTCACCGACTACAAATCATGCATCACACGTGTCTTATTTCAGAGCTCTGTTTTTCCTGATTTATTGTGAAAGGCAAGGAAGGAATTACTGTAGCTGTGGGCTTGAATAAAGTACAGCCTTGTCTCACTGAACTAGCTAGTAAACTGAGAGCTGAACTAAATATCAACTATACCTAAGATTCAATAGCTATTAACTTTGTTTTGTAAAAGAAAATAAAACCTTTGTACATTTACCTTTGGTCAACAGTTGGGCTTTTCTCAATTTTTAAGTGTTTTTTTTTTTTTTTTTAGAGAATCAGCTGCTACAAGTGCCAACACTGCCGAGGTGAACCTTGAGAACCCATGTTTGGTCCCTGCTTGAAAGGGCTGTTACAATAAAACATTACCCTAGACCTAAATTTTCATACCTTCAGGCAGTTTTTAGGTATCTAACCCATATCTACCAGTGCCATGACGGGAACAGAAGTGAGTCACAGTGAGTTCTTAAGCAAGCTGCCTGATCTCTGTGTCCCCAGGCTCTGGGGACAGCATCCTCTGCACCTCTGAATGTGGTCTGAGAGGGGAGAAGGACACTGTCAGAGGTAGCTGATTCTAAGCTGTTTACATTCCCTTGGAAACTGCATTCCTGGTTTTTGGAGGAAGGGCACACCAAGGAGTGTTAGGTTATCTAACATAACCCTGGCTGCAGGGTTCTTGTTGCCTGCAGGGACAGTCCCTGTGGTCAGGGGTTAATGTGAGCAAGGAGTTATTATAAGAAAAAGTTGATCTCCATCATTTTAATTCAAGGCATGATGATAGCAATCTGATTAATTAGTAATTACAGAACTGAAGAATGTACTATATCCTTTTGCCTTGGTGATTTATGGGTTTTGGGGATATTTTTGTTGTTTTCTTGTTGCTCTTGTTGGTTTGGGTTTTTTGTTGGTTTGGGGTTTTTTTCTTAGTTCTTGGGGAGTTTTTTTGTTTTGTTTTTCCACTTAAGGTTTCATAAAAATGAATTGCAAGAGCTTTAAAATTTAAAGCTTAAGCTTTAAGAAATATGTGGGTACTTATAAAAAAAAACTTACCCATGTGTGCCTTATGCATTAGCATATTTGCAGCAGACCTGTGACCGCTACTAAAAGATTCTGGCCAGATCCTCAAGAGGCTTTATGTCTGTGGAGCTACACTTTTGTACATTGCTTTTGGGTAGAGACCAAAGAATCCAACGACTTCTGAAATTAATCTGGTAATGATACTGCAACCATATTAAAAATAAACAAACAGCTCTCCTGCCAGGTGCTGTTTAATGTTAGAATGTTTTATCAGTCTCAGCAAAGGCCAAAGAATGAGTGAACTAAAGCCTTATTCCTAAGTACAGGCTTGTAAATTCCAGGCTAAGAAGCACTAGAAGAGACAGAGAAACTTCTGCTTGCAAGAAATTATCAGATGACCTTCCAGAGTTTCCTCTCAATTGGATAAAATCTCATCTATGAACCAAGCACCTCACAGTGGAATTTAATTCACACACAGATGTGGAGAACACAAAGCAATTCAGCTGTGTCGTTTTGTTGTTTGAGCAAAGACAAAGAAGCGCCAGTCCAGAAAATTGAAGACTTCCTGGAAATTACTCCTCCCATGTTTTGGCCCAATTTAACTCAGGGCCGAAGCTGTGAAGCTGTATGGGAGTATTTTATAAACTTATCTGAGAGCATGGTGTGAGTTTCTTCACACAGTTATGCAGAACATCTTGCCTAGTGCTCTACAAACAATGACTTAGATCCTGGTCATGCACCAGCTATGTAAGCAAATGTGGCAGCAGCTCTATTTCAGCAATAGCTGGCACCAGGTTCATCTCAGCTTACGAGGAAAGGAATGTTGGCCAGGCCATCAGAAGGAGAAATATTCCCCAGCCTGTTTCTAGTCACAGAATCACTGAATTTTTTGGGTTTGATGGGACCTTTAAAAGTCATCCTGAAATGAACAGGGACATGTTCAAATAGAACAGGTTGCCCAGAACCCTGTCCAGCCTGGCCTTGAATGTGTCCAGGGCATCTACCACCTCTCTGGGAAACTTGTTCCAATGTTTTAGCAGTCTCATTAGAAAAAAAATTTCTTCCTTAAAGGTAACCTTAATCACCCCACCTGCAATTTGTTACCTCCTGTGCTATCACAACAGGTCCCACTAAAAGTTTGATCCCAGCTTTCCTGCAGCCTCCCTTAGGTACTGGAAAGTGCTCCAAGGTCTCCCCAGGGCTTCTCTTCTCCAGGCTGAACAACCCCAACTCTCTTGGCCTGTCTTCCTAGGAGAGGTGCTCCAGCCCACTGTGGATTTTTATAGTTTCCTCTGGAACCACTTCAACAGGTCCATGTCCTCAGCTCTTCTTGTCAGCAAAGTTGTGTCTGCACTCTTGTTTTATAGTGGTCAGTCTCTTCAGGTGAGAAAAGCAAAAGTTACCGAGTTTCCACAGTAGAAGAGACCAATTGGTTGAATTAATGGTAATGCCACAAGATGGTGCTGGATATTTCATTGACACAGGCCCTTGAAGCTTTTCATTTATTGCTTTTGTGTGTTCCCTGACTAAACCTTTCCCCACCTGGAAGTTTACTCTGAAAATCAGCACTGCTGGCTGCATAGGGATACACAAACAGGCTGGCATCTCACCCATGCTGGATAACAGGCAGATGTGTTTGATATAATTTCTGTTTTATACTTTTCTGAAAACATCACTGGTGTTGCTTTGCAATAATGCATCCAAAAATGCTTTCATGGCAGGTGAGCAAAGCTTTTATCCTTCTGTGGAAAAGCCTTCCAGATTAATAGTGTTTTCCAAAACCCCCTGTTGGTCACAGCAGCCCAGGATGGTGGCCTGACACCACAATGCAATTTTCATGGCAATTATGATGCTTTTTTGTTTTGAAAGAGAAAAAAATTATACAAGCAGGAGCTTTATAATTTCTTACAATTTTATAAAAACTAGAAAACAGGCATCTTGGAAAAAGGATTACCTGCCTGTTATGGGTTATAATGCACTCATGAATGGAGCAATATGGTCATTATTTTTTTCCACTAATGCATTTCTAAAATGAAATCTTTGGCATTGGGTGGTTTAATGAACCATTTCTGACATTTCCAGTCCATGACGGACAATGCTGCTAATATTTCTTAAACGAATGTTTAGGGAAAAAATAGAGAGAATGTTACAACTTTTAGGTCAGATTCTCGGTGAGATTAATGGGCCTGCAAAGATTTAACATGACTGCAGATTACACCCCGAAGTACAAAACCATTTCATTCATACTCTTATGAACTTGTTGGAGTTTGGATTTGTATTCTGAAAAAATACTCTGTATTTTATAATGGAAATCATGCAAATCTGGAGTCTTGAAGTCCAGAGTGTTTATGTTCCTATCTGAGCTGGAGGAGCACAGCCTATCTTTAATCTGTGGTGCCTCTGTGCTCCACAGAACTTGCAGTCTCCTTTTCCACAGACAATACCTCCTACAGGCTCTATTTCCAGTTGTTCTGCTGATTTTATAACCAGCTGACCCAGGACAAAGCAGCAGACACAGATTTTAATACCCAGCACCTCCCCTTGTTTTTGTTTTTTTTGTTTGTTTGGTTTTTTGTTGTTGTTGTTGTTTTTTGGTTTTTTGGTTTGTTTTTTTTTTTTCCCCTTTAATTGTGGAGATGAGTGGTTTCAGTGGCAAAAAGAGTAAGTGGTCCAGCTCCACTTTGGAATATAGTACTCATCTCTTTCCCTACTTCAGTTTTATATCTCTTGACTGTCATAGGACGTTTTCCCCAAACTCCCTGCCATCCATTAACGTGCATGATGAAAGCAGAAAGGGTATGACCTTTAGTTCATAGTTAGCAGTGCTCCCAGGACAGTGCTAATGATGTTACAAAGGGAAGATTAAAACCCAGTGGTCAGTATTCAATGCAAATATTGACTGTATTTTCTGTATGCAAAGTTACAATGGTCTGTATTTGTGAATAAAATCGTATATGACAGCCTCAGAATGTTTCATTAAGATAAGAACACCTTCTTTTCTCAGACTGAAAGACAGAGAAATTAGGACATAGAAAATTCAAGAAAATCATAAAAAATTGAACTGGCTCTGCTGTCACACCTGAATTCCTGGATTTCTAATTGTCTGTCCCTTCCTTTTACAATTTCCACACACTACATAGTATCAAATGAGAATTACTTAGTATTTAACATTTCATTTTAACCAACCCAGACAACAGAAAAATCAGCAGCTCCCAAACTAGTAATTCCAGATCTATTTTCAAATACAACCATTGGAATATTTTGCCATAATTACTTATTAGTGATTTGTGACTACTTGGTAATTTTTCACTAATTAATGCAACATTTTTTTGCTTTAAAAGATCTATTATGTAAATGCAATATCAGTTAGACTTACTGCAACCAGAAATACTGGTAAGAATACAAATGTTCCTAAAATGGCATTGTGGTAAATAAAAAGTATCTTTTCCCAGGCATTCTGCTGTGCATGTGTTGCAGGGTGTGAGGTTGGTTTTCCTCCCTTTACCCTTCAGTGTGGATGGCAGAACGCCTCACTTGGTTTCCTATTGTTATTCTAAAAGATGATGGAAACATGGTAGATTGCTACATAAATAAGACTAAATTTCTAATCTTAAGCGTTATGTGTTTTCTTAAGCACATTCAGGTTTGGAACATTACTTGGATTGTAACAGATTCTTAATGGGAGTGAGAAGCTTGGTGTTTGCATAATGTCTTCTGTACCAACTGTCTGGCTTCTGGAAAACGTGGTGGAATATTCATGCTCCCCACCCTCTGTGAGTGACATAGTTATTGTAGCCTCCTGGCTAGTGTAAATTACAGAATAAAATCTGCATTCAAAGTCATTCACAGTGCTCTCACACTGTCTGTCACTGCTGGAATATCTGCTTGGTTTAGGATTCCCTGGCTCTACAGGAGCCTAAGGTGGCCTTAATGAAAATTAAACTCTTGGCCTGATGCTTTGATCATCTCACCAGTCTCTCCACTACATCATCCTTCCAATTACCTAACCAAAGCCAATGGGAGGGGGAAAACCTAGGGTTTACCATGCTGATGAATTGATCATGACCCTTGTTACAAAGCTACTGTTACGATACTTCCTAAACAGACCTGGCTATAAGTGATGAAATAATCAGGAACTAATGCTGTGACCTGTCACCCCAACTTTGCCTGCTTTTCAGAGTTTGCATTTTGTTCTCACGCAGCTTCAAGAAAACAATGTATATTTTTAGAATTTATCTTTTTGTTTACATATTTCTCCTCTGGGAGGAGAAAGGTGACTGATGGTGGTCTTCACCAACGAGGTCAAAGAGGTGGCAACCTATGTAGCCAATCTTGTGCCTTCTGAGGATTTTGTATATAAGATGGAGTCAGAAAATTAAATATAGAACTTTCCTGCTGACCTTCCTGCTGACTGCCTCATTCTTTCTTGTCCCAAAGTGTGACAGTGACCCTTCCTGCCTTATCCTTGGGATGCTTAGAAATATGGAGAAGCCATGTCTCCTTGTGATTTCCATGGGAATGACCAAGCCTGCCACCATCCTGCCTGCCCAGGTCCGTGGCATCAGGAAAGGGAGTGCTAAGAGACACAGAAGAGACTCCATGTTTTGGGCTGGATTTTCTGTTGTACTCAAACATGCAAATTGCTTATACCTAAGCAAAACAGGTAAAAATCCTGTACATATGGGTGAGATGTAGAGTCACTTTCTACCACCACACCTGTTGCCTGGCCTGATCCTTCCTCGGCTGGTTGTCCTCATGCAATGGTTTGTGTCCCTGCGAGTTTGCTCATGGACCATTACGTACCAGAATGTCTCATTCTCAGGGAGCACACTCTGTGAAAGAGCATGCTGAGAACGAGGTTTGGGTCTATAAGGAACATTCACAGGACTTTGGGGAGTGTTTATTAGACCCTGTTTCTAATTATGTGCAGCCACCATTGAGGTTGTTTAAATTCTGCTGTGTGTGTGTGTGTGCTAAAGGATAAAGGGCAATACTTCATACTGCTGGGGGTATTTTTGTTATACCAGATAATGTGCACCATCACAAGACTTAAAACTTGTCTTAGCAGAGTGCAACATATGACTTGGAGCAGTCATTGAAAACTCTTTGTGAATACTGTGGCAAAGGCTAATGTAAATAAAGGAAGATCAAAGTAAACTTTGAAGTAGGAATGGAGCCTGACATAGCTTAGCAAGACATACTCTACTTAGGCATAACCCAACAAACTGGAATTATTTCATTTTCAATTTCCTGTCCAAGATATAAGCCTTAATGAGGTTTTTTTTTAAAAATTATTATTTCTATTGTCCATTTTGGTTTTCACTGGCATTAAGTACAAGCTCTGCTGGCAACTTCTACAAGTTTTCCATTAACAAATGGACTATATTTTTTATGTGTAAACACTGTTGATAGTTCTTTATCATACAGCAGAACAGTGCAGTTTACCAGCTCCTCTACACATGGGGAATGCTGTCATTCCCCCCACCAAACCATGGTGCAGAGAACAGCTGAGTAAAGGCCCAAGAGAAGGTGGTGGGATGGAAATGAATCAACACACTCATCTCCTTTCATCCATCCCTATTTCCATCTTTGTGTAGCACCTCTCTTGCAAGATACAGTGCTGCAAGCAGCTCTGCCAAGTCCCATTCTGCAGACCTATCAGATATTCTCAGAAGGGCTTTAACTCATGTTTCCAGCCATCAACTCAGGCTCTCGAGGAAAGCAACACCTTTGAGTCTGACCCTCACAGGTCTTCATAATTCTCGGTCTCCAGTGCTGAAGGCTCCATGGGACAATCCTTCTGCCACTATGGCTATTCAATGCTTATGAATTGGGCTTTTTTCCTGCCTTTCAATCCGCAGGGGAAGGTGAATGAGCATCAACTGCAAGTGCCTACCATCCTTACACACAGCCGCACACCCGAAGGCACATTCCAGTCAAGGTGGCTTGTCACAAACCCGTGCAGTGCAGCGTGCCGACCACTGGGCTATAGCAATGAGCTGGAGCGAGGGCAGAGCCACTCGGGGGGAGTTACGTCTGCTGGAGACAATTCTGAGCAGGCAACTCCAAATACTAGACTGGCTTTCTCCAGGACCCTCCCGTATCACATCCGGCAGGGTAATGGGCACCTTTTATTGCTGCATGAGAGACAAAATACAAGGGACTTTGATTTATTACTTATCAGGCTGTTAAAAATGACTTCTGATAATTTTCTCCTTTGCACTGAGAGTGCTGGCTCCACTCTCCTCCTCCTCTGGCAGTGTGAAAGTGGCAGGGATGTCCTGCTCTGTCCATTCCTGGAGTCCTTGAAGGACGTGGTGCTGGGGGAGTGGCATGGCTGCCTTGGACTGAGCAAGGTGATTAAAAGCAGTCTGGCAGCCACTTGCCTCCGGCTCTCCTGGCTGCCCTCCCAGCTGAAAGCAGAAGCCACAAGGTAACAGAAAACTCCCTTATATTCCCAACACCTCACTCAGCTGGAGCCAGCAAAACACCTGGAAACTGAGACTCCGTTTTGAGTAGTTCCTGAGCATAACGTGAGCACAACCACCTCAAAAGCAGCTCTGGGTCTAAGTGGGTCCCAGTAGATCAGCTATAGCATACACACTGACATTTCCAAACAGGCCTAGTCCCTTGTGGAGATTAAAGTAAATCCCACAGTATTTCATTCTAGCTATAATCCTAAATAACAACAAATCTGGGTCTGCTGTATAATATTAAATAACTCCCCCCTTACTTTTTGTCTTCCCTGTGTCAAAGAATATCAGAAGCTTTGACAGTCAAGTGCTCAGAAATAAGGAAATACTGGAATGCCAGCTGTTCTGTTTGTACAGCAGAGTGGCCAGCCCCTAACACACTGTACCACTAGCTGGATTAATTGCATTACGTGCTCTCTTCTAGAGAGAGAAACTACACCCAGCTGAGCAATCTCAGGGCCTGCACTCAAAACGCTGATTGCTGGGTCAGTGCTTTCATTATTAGGGGTTCATGGTGGAAACACAAACCACAGGAGCAGAGAGCTCTCGTGGTTTGTACAGCTCAGCAGAACATACAGACTGTTCAGTTGGAATGTATTTTATTAAGACTGAGCATCCACTTCACGCGCAGATAGCTTTGACATTGTTGGCACTTAAGCAACAATAAAGCCCGCTATCTAGTGGGGTTTCTTTTGGGTTTTTAAGTGTTTTTCAAAGGCATCTCCCTTTGCAATGTGATGTGTTTCTGTATCATCTCTCTGCCTTAAGGGATGTGGTCTGATTGGTGTATCACTGCTCGTAGGCAGCCAGGCTCTGGGGATGCAGCTGTGTTGCCAGAAAGTCTGCTCACTACACACAGATCTTTTGTGCACTGCCAGTAAGTTGTGGCTGTGACTCTGTCCCCGAGGGGTCCCAGAAGGGTTTTGAACCGTAGGTGTATCTCTGTGCTGCCAGAAGGAATGTGGTTGTGGATGTCTTTGTCTATAGGGATGAAAAGTTGTGGGCTCCTGATATCCGTAGGTGTTATAATAAAGCCTCTGCACAGAAGGTGTGTCCCTCTCTTCTGCTAGAGGTCTTCAGGCAATTCCAGAGCTGTTTGTCTCCACAGCATTTGGGACATTCACTGCTCTATTTGCCCTGGCACATCCACATGGTAATAAAGTTGTAGGTGTGATAATACATTTGTGCCAAATTACTCACTGTATCAGCATATGGGCCATCCCTCTGAGGAGCTCAAGATGATTTGAAATTCCTAATTAAGCTTCCTACACTGGAGACAATTAAGGATTATTATGCCCATTTGACAGACGTTGTTGCCATGTTCCCTGGAAGGTCTGTGTGCTGCCTGCCAGGGGTGCATGTAAAACCCACTGTGCCCATTCTGGGTACCCAATTTGCTCTTTACCATGAAACTGAAATTGATATCCATCAAAACTAGCACTCTGCACAAGGAACAAACCTTGGGGCTCAGGGCAAAGGGAGCTTAGCTGGCCTGTATACAGCAAACAGAGAAAACACCTCATGCATTCATTTTCTTGCCTTCAGGAACAGCAACTTTTGCCTCAAGGACGAACCCTAAGAGACTGCCCAGACTCTTGCAGAGCCTGGGCAGTCTCAACACACCTAAATATCAGCTTCAGTGTGACTTTGTGGCACAGATAGCAGTCTGTCCTTAGGCATATCCCCAAAGGAAAGAATTATCCAGCAGGATATGGTGTGCAAACATATAGCAACATTACTATCCAAACCTTTGTATCCGTGCCTGCTGTGTATTTCCCCTTGAACAGTTAATCATCTATAGGGATGAGTCTAGACAACACTTTCTCTTTCTTTCCCAAGCTAAAAATAAAAAAGTGTGAAAAGATTCTGAATCCAGACAGACATATAACAGACTAAAATTTTCAAAAGATTGTGAGGATTCCACTTATTGTTCAGTCACTACAGTTCCACCTTATTTTATCCTCAGCATGAGAAGAAATACTGATTGTCACATTCAGTAGTAACACAAAGCTGACTATATTTTTCTCTGAATACTCAAACAATAGATACATAGAAATGTGTTTAGTTAGGAAAGGCATCTGATCATATATTCAAATGAAAAAACAGGCCCCAAAATACCCATGTGGATTCAGGAATAAACTCAGTACCTCAGGCTCATCACTAATGGAAAGAATGACACACACAGGCATGACTTCATGGTCTTAAGGCCTTGAAAATGTACATCCAAAATGTATGTTGTAGCAATACACATTTTATCACTTTTGGAAACTGCTAAAAAAGAAAGAGCCAAATGATTGAAGCAGTGTAGGCTATCTGCAGGGAAAAGGTGCTTTGTGCCAGTAAGTCAGGGATATTACCTTTGGCTCATGAATCTGCATTATTTTTTTGGCTGTACATTTAAACTTGACTCATGCAGACCCTACAAAATGCAAGAGAAGCAGAAGATGTCTCTTGCTTCCTTAGGTTCAAACCCCACATTTTAAAAACTATATTGAACATTATACACAACAGGGGTTTCTACTTGGTTTTGTTCCCCAGTAATAAATATAGAAAAACAGTCCTGGAAGTTTTTTGCATAAATATTTCCCAGTTTGAATGTTTAACTGAGCATGCTCCAGGCACAGCTGCTGAGCATGCACCTGCTCTAAACTTGACAAGCTGGAGGAGCCCAGGAGGTGAGCTGTGAAGGAAAAGTGAGCAGTGGCTTTTGTACCTTTCACAGCTGAGCATGGGCTCTCCTCGATTTCCACCACCAAAGGTCCACCTGAACCCAGTTACCCCAGTGGTTTTCTTTGCTTTGAATGTGTTTCTACCCATGTTGTATTTCCACTTTGTAAGGACTCCAGTAACATAATTTACTGGTGATGGCATGTGGCAATAATGGTATTGTAAGGATTTGTCACAGGTTTTGTTTTTGAAGCTGCTCCTCTGAGGGTTTATATTGCAAAGGTATTTCCAAGAGCTGCCTTCCTCCTGCCAGACAGCAGAGCAGCACCTCGTGAGCTGTGTGTAAAGGCAGCTTGAGATGGGAGATTCAAACACCCCAGTGAGCTGTGGACACCCCTTATCTCACACAGACACTTGTTCAGCCCAGTAGAGGGGACCCTCAGCTCCACCTTCAGCTACTTCAACAAACATGGCTATTTCCACCTCCCTGGCCCTATCTGGGAGAGCTGGCACCAGTCCCAAACTTATCCTAGCTCTCTCCCGAGGCTGCTCTGGGTGACCTGCTGCTTGGGCTGACAGCCAGGATAAGTGGTAAGTGCCAGATTGCAATGCTTTTCCCTCAGGCAACAACCAGTCAACCCTGAGTAAAACGGGTGAGAAGCTTCAGGCTGGGCTGGAGGTGATTTGGTGTTTTGTTGTTTTTTTGTTTTTTTGTTTTTTTTCTCATAGAATAGGCTAGAACCTCTAAAAAGGAATAAGGACGTGTTATCAGGCAGGAGATTCTGCAGCTTGTAGAGTATACCCAGGAAAACCCTATTCCAGGTCAACCAAGGGGTGTGGTAAGGAAAAATGTGAGGAGAGGATGGTGGGGGGGACAGCTTGGAGGCTCCTGTGTGTCTTTCAGACAGGGAACACCACCAGGTGATGGCCAGAGAAGCTTGGACTTGCTCCTGCTTCCCAGACCTGCTGCTCCATCTGCTCCAGCAGTTTCCAAGCACTGCCAGTGCCACACACTGGTTTTCACAGCTGCCCTGGTGGTACATGAATCCCTCTCTTAAGAATATTTGCCATCAGCTATAATGTGATGTGCTGCCAATACTTTTTCTTTCAGCTATTCCTCCAGGAGTGGGGAAATGGTAAATTTTCAATCATTTCTATTATGGCAACACCTGGAGAGAAATTCACAGAAGAAAAATAAGGTATTTTCTGTGCTGATCGCCTGCTTCCTGCCAGATTTCAGAGCTGCCAGATTTTTATTCTCAGCATGAAAACAATTACCAAAAGAATGAGGGTGAAACAATTAACAAGCATGAAACAATTAATAAGCATGAAACAACTAATAAAGGTGTTAGAACTTCCAAAAGAGGTGGCAGGAACCTTTCACTACATGAAGTGCCAGTGAAAGGCACCACAGTGCATTGTCTAGCTCTATAAACTGGCAGGTGAATTCAGCCCAAGTGGATTAAACAGACTTACAGAAGGTGATAAAGGAAATTCGACCCTAGATAAACAAAATAAAGATGCAAATCTCTCAAAATCAAACTCCCTTTTGTGAGAAAAATCACCTATACAATGGTAATCTGAGTCTTCCCCTCCTCCCCCTGTCCCAGGGAGGTGTCTGTGGCAAGACCTGGGGAGCTGCTCTGTTTCTGTGACACCCTCTTGCCTACAGATAAAGCTCACGGGAGCTGACAGCGCATCAGAATTTTATTTGCAATTTTCCATTGCATCACACCAGGCAACTACGAACACAATACCCAATGTTAGCTGAGCTGGTGTGACATGGGTTTTGTTCTAACTCAAAAGTGTGTCTAAACCTGTTCCATCAACACTTTTTGTCGGGTATGAGACACGCAATGATTAATGGAGAGAGACTTCACTGAGAAGGGCCATTCCACGCCCTCATCCACGTATTACCAATTCCCACCTATAGAAAACATGTCTGGGCAAGACTCCACTGTATTTGCTAGGTGAGATGTTTTCCCAGGAAAATAATGAGATTATTCATACAGAGCTTAGGGAGCTTGATTTAACCTTTCCTTTGAAGGAGCAGACTCCTTAACGACACCGTGCTCTCCTGGCAATAACACACAGATGTATTTTCCATGTTGGACTTGGACCTGACTGGGATGTATGGGTTGTGCTAACTGTATCATAACCCCTAAGAACTGTGTAAATTGGAGTCCTGGGCACTTTTTAAACATTTTTTTTTCCTTAGACTGAATAATTAGGCATAAGCAGTGCTGCAGATGCTTCTTACCAGGGAATAAGCCATATGCTGTGGAAATGCTTCAGTATTACAGTTGTTTTTTATTGGCTTGTTTGTTCTACTCTTCCAGTTCTTACCAAAGTAGTTCAGGCATTTTCGTATGGACAAAGGTTTTAGGATTTGATGGCTAGTTCACTGGAGCTGTTCTCTCATGTTTATAAATTCTGGTTTAGACATTTGTAAACATTTATTTCCTGGATGCCATCAGTTAACTCAGCCCAAAATCTAGCAGGGAGATATTTTTATAGGGAGAAGGTAGCTATTTTCACTCTATGTGTTTATTCTGACAATTCTCCCTGTGCCCTTGCCCAACTCCTCACTTGGGGGCACCTTTACAAGCATTTCTGTGCAAGTGGTTGAAGTCCAAGCACAAAAAGCAGGGCAGTATGCTTTCAGTTGGAATTTTACAGAAACAAGCACATATTTGTTAATTTTTTCCCCCTTAATAGTCTATAATTTGTAATTTTGTTTACCTTTTTTCTTTTTTTTTTTTAAGATTGTTACTAGAGAACAGCAAACAAATCAAATGTAGTGTGGTTTGAAGCAGGTTGACTGCCAACTAGGTTTTTAAAAAAGGCTGTAAAAAATCAGTGACTCATCTGACATTGACAGGAAAAATGTGGGATGTGCAGTAGGAAGGGAAAGTATAGAATGGAAAGGGTTGCTGTGGCATGCCCTGTTCTCCTGCCGTGCCTGTGTCACTGACTGCTGGAGACTGGATCTTAACCAGCACGGCCGTTCCATATCAGAAAGAACCTGCCTCACAAGCACTTCACAGGAGCAAGGGCAAGAGTTGAGTTCATACCTTGCATCGAGGGAATTGCCAGAAAGAAAAGGTCAAGAAAGAAAAAAAAAAATACAAATTACCTCTGGATATTTTTAAGCATGGAATAGGTTGATGGAGAGCAGAAAACCTTTCAGAAAGCCAAGTGAAAGTCATTAGTGCCTGGGACTATGGGGAGATTGTAGGGCAGGAGGAAAAAAATGTATTCTGTATTAATTACACTGTAGACTTTTTCCCTTGGGTTCTCTCCCAGTTGGAGTATTAATGCTTTGTAGTTAATTAGCTCTTCCTTCCCTCAAAACGATTTTATTATATTAATTAATATAGTATTGTAAACCAATTAATCCTGCCAATTGGCTTGAGGAATTGCACAAATGGTTAAAAACAAACAGCAACTAAAACAGAGATATTGTTAAACAAAGGGGTTTTTTAACTTGAAATGGGCTGCTCAACCCTATAACACAGAGACTCCAGGATCCTTGTCTGTGTGAAATTTTAGGCAGACACATGAAAGGCCATATAGAAATGCAGGTCCCAATTCTGAGATACCATCCCAGGTGAAACCATAAGTCCTGACCCAAGAAGACTTTTCAACTCATACTTAGCTGTAAAGATGTGAACAGTCTAACAGAAATTAAACAATTTTCAAAAAACTAAGTGGTGCATTAAAACCCCGGTGGAGCTGCTCCCCATTTTCAAGATTCATTTCAAGGAGAGTTTCACAGGGCTGTGGAGATACAGCATGAAGACCACTTACAGCAGCAGATGCCAAAATACTTGGAAATTTTTTGAAGCCAAGCTGCAGAGGTCATTATTAATGTCTTTAGGGAAGACGTGAGAGACAGTAAAGAAGGAGGAAGTGTTGCTTTTGAGACAAGCAGTAATTTAATGTCTTGTAAATGGTCATCGGTGAAATACAGTGAGAACTGAGGCTGAGTTTAGACAGCACTTGTACTGAGCTGTATTCATGGTATAACACATTGGCACCTCTCATGAGCTGCTATTTTATTCTCCAGAATTCCAAGTTTCTTTAAAAGAAATAGAGAAAGGTGGGGGGAAAGTGGATATGAATAAAAATGCATAAAGACAGGGTGGAGAGCAGAGTGGAGCCTGCACAGAGCTGGGAACTCAGCCACAGAGAGGTCAGAGGAGTTAAATCATCATGAATATCAACATTTTGACTGCTGGGTTTGCTTGTGTAGAGGCTGGCTGAATGGACTGGGCACACCCTGCAATCACACCGCCGGCTGACGGAGAACAAAAGATCTCCGGCTGACGGGGAACAAAAGATCTCCGGTAGCTTTTGACCAGGCACACACAGTGGCAAAGCTCTCCTTTTTGTCACAAAATCCAGGAGAGATGGGTGGCTGTGGCCATGGCATCAGCACATTTTCATCACACAAAAGAGGCGGCACAGGGTCACAGACCTACCCTCTCACTGCAATTTACCATCTCTGTGCTTTGGGGTTTTTTTCCTTCCTGTAAAGATGTGACCACTCCTTCAACATCTACCAAAGTTCCCAGGTGTATTTGATATATGATGCAGAACCATAATTCTCCCTTCCTAACCTTCCTTCCTCCCAGGTGAGGATAGACCAGGGAAAATTGTGGGAGTTACTTGGACAGGCCGGTTCCAGGTGGAATTTTATTTGGAAGAAAAGCATGATTCTCACAGAATACCGGCAGCATTATTTGTTGTATTATTAAACAATAAACTATAATATATTGCATCCCAGATTTAACAGAGAAGCTTCACAGTGATATCATAAACAGGAATATTAGGAGTTTTATCATCTTGTTACAGGTAATCATCTTGTTCCATATAATTATTTAGCTTTTGCTTCTTGGATGAAGCAATCTTTGAAAATCTGTTCGTATTTAATTAGGCACATTCCCCACTGACTGCCACAGGCATCTCCTGTGCAGGTGTAGTCTTGAAGCTGTAAATTCATCTTCAGGAGCGATTCCAGAAAGGAGCTGCTCAGGGTGGAATCTGCAGCAAAAGCCTCCTTCAGCATCGGCCTTACCATGTAAGACAAGAACTTCTGAGCAAGGAAAACTACCCAGCAATGAGACCTGGTCAGGGGTAGGTCTTCTTGTTATTCTTTTGTGCTCAGTGCTTGGAAACCTTGCTCTTAGCCTCCTTGAAGATACCTGGAGTTTAGATGTTCCCAGAATCATCCAAAAGTAGGTCCTAATTAACTGATCCAAAGGCAGGACATTGAATGAATAATGGCCTGGGGATGGGCTTTGTGTTCCACTGGCTGAGGGGTAAGTCCTGTGATTGCACATGCACATTCATACCCTGCCTTTAGTCAGTGATGATCAGCTCCACGTTATCCCAATCTTTAATGCCAATGGAAGGGATGTGCACTAAAGCTGACAGCAGTGTATGGCCACTCCCAGCATTTCAGTCTGCTTCATGACTGGCTGGGGATTTCTCTTTAGGCAAAGAATAATGGCAGGTCTGATTGTTGTGGAAATAAGAGGCTGGGAAAATGAATAAGGGGGGAGAAAAAAAAATGGGGCTTCAGTATATTCCACAGTAAACCAGCAATCAGTGTCTGAGCACCTCTGTCACACTACAGGGCACAATCAAAACAGGGTGACTCTGCCGTAGCCTCGTGACTACCAACAGCAAAGAATGAAAGTTTCTATCCTTCTTTCATTTGCAAACCACAACTGTGTCAACCTGCCTGGGACACAGAGATTGCACAAGCTTAGAACATCTCCATTAGAAAGCAAAAAAAGGCATGTACTGAGTTCTACCAGCCTTGGGGATCCAGCAGCCTCCAGCCTTCAATGAAATGAGGGACTGGAGAGAGAAAAGCAATAGAGATGCTCTATTGAGGGTGGACCCCTTGAAGAGGTCCTGATGGCAATGGCAGTGTCCCCACATGGAACACCATCTTGAGGAATTTCCCATTTGTTGCCTCAACACAACTGCATGTACCCTGGAGCACCCATACCTTCATTTTAGGAAGAGGAAAGCTTGGTGTTTAACTCCCCCACCTGATATTGAGATGATGTCTGAGTTAGAGGAAGTAATAACCACCTACAAATAAAAATAAATAATTTTTAAAAAGGAAGGCTGGGACTTTCAAAAGAACAGATGGGGTGTTCGCCTCAGACCAGAGACTTCAGAGAAACAAACAAACAACAAAGTCCCCTTTTTTAACTGCTCAGTTTATCTGTTAAGTTTTTAAAAATAGATCTCTCTAGTCTTGTCTCAGAGTTTCAGATGAAGCTTTGGAAATCAGTTCCTGGCTTCTCTCTCCTGGTGCAGCTTCTATAGGAGCATAAATTTCCCCACACACTGGCCCCTCCTTTTGCCTTTACAGTGTTACACAATGTGCTTTGGGTAGTGGCATATTCAGCTCTAATCTTTTCATCTCCAGAAGCAGCTGATTTTCTTTAGGTGCCATAAGAAGAGACTTTGGGGATCCTCTGGAGGGGACAGGCTGGTAAGTCCAATTCTGCACCGTGTTCACAGTTAGAACAAATAGCCTGAGGTAAAGGGAATCCTCCTCTGCTTCAGAAGGTTTATTCCCCTGGCCCCCAGGCCATAGCAATAAAGAAGTCCTTTGAAATTATTCCCCAGTCCATGATAGCCTTTGTAAATCCCACATCAGGAAGGGATTTGGCAGAGTTATAGCTGCTGGTGTTGCCATTATTCTTTTCTTTGTCCATCATCCAAAGCATGTTTGTGTTGCAGAAGACAGTGAGTTTTTTCTTGAGTGCCTGTGCAAAGCATGGACAGGGAAAAGCTAAAGGTCTCTGTCTCCTCTATCCTCTCTTTTCTCCATGCTGCTGTGCTGGGTAAAAGACAGCCTTCATGTGATAATGTCATAATTATTATTAGTCTTGGATGATATCCCAAAGTGACATCAAACTCACTAGAACATACAATAAGTGATTAAGAGGATTAAAAAGAGCTTAAGCTCTTTCTTGCTGTCAATACATATTGCCTACCTAATGGCACCTGAAACTGAGGAGTCTCTGTCAGTCAGAGCCCATTTTTCATTTCCACTGAAGGAATTTCACAGAGGCAAATCCATCAGTTTTAGAAGAGATGCTCTTAGTTTGAATGAGTATAATAGAAGAGAAAAATCAGGCTCCTAATATTAATATATTAACCTTCTGCTTGGCTACCCACCATCATTCCTTATCCTTGCTGTAAAGACATGGATGCTGGTGTGATTTCTGGATATATTTCAGGACCCTACTGAAGGGCTGTCTGGGGGGGAAATTGATAGCTCTGTGTCTGCAATCAGTGTTACTGAAGGCTCATCAGTGAACTCTGCCTTTTCCATACATTGTCTTTAATGGACACCTGAGACCCTCTGAACACTTCCCTGGTGTGATAGGACAGTATCCCAATTCACAGGGGATTACATATTCACTTTGCCAACCTCTAAGCTTCTGGCTTGGCACACAGGAGCCTTAGGCTCCTTATAAAGTCAGTTAAGTCCCCTGTCATCTAAATTAGGAATTCTGAATTATCACAAGAGATTAAAAACCTGACTTTCAAGCATGGCTTCTAATTTGGGAATATGCCACTCCTGGTTGTTCTGGGAGCACCTTGACCTTGATTAACACATGGCAAAAGCTGCAGGTCCCACTGACTTCTCATTGAGCTGGAGGCATTAAAGGCCAGGCCTCCAACTGGACAAGCAAAACCAAACACAAAAATCAGAAGCCAGTTTTGAAAAGAAGCCCCATAGCTCTCTGCCAAAGGAGGCTTTGAATAACTTTTAGGAGATTGTTTCCCTACATTTTGAGTCCAAATGCAAAACCTTAACCACAGTACTATCCTTTACTCTTAATTATAAAAGTTACAGAAAAGTCTAGAAGCTACAGTCAAGCTGAAGTGTTTCTTTTGGGTTTTTAAAGCAGTAATGCAAACCTCAGGAAGAGAGTGTATGGGAAGGTACTGGCTCTTTAAAGAGGGGAAAAATAATTTATTGGAAGGAGGGGACTATGTTTTACCCACGATCTGCCTTGTTTACTCAGAATGCAAGGAAAACAGGGCTCAGAGAATAAAATGCCACATAACTGCAGTAGTCAATACTGCTGGGCCCATAGACAGAAATGAGCCCTAACTAGAAATGCAGGTGAAGTACCATAAAAAGTGAGAAACAAAAAGCTATGTAATGTGCTGAGAGAAAGTTAAGAGAAATGATCCTTTTTTGTTGCTGTTCTACATTCTCTCTGTTACTTTATTCCCAGACCATGCTACATAAAACAAAAACAAAACCAGTGGGGAAATCTGAAGTTGCTGCCAGAATGACTTGATAGTGTAGAAACAAAAGTCTTTTGAAAAGACTTCTACAAATCCTCAGTAAGTCCCTATATCTTAGGCAATCCACAGTTGACTGACTGAATGATAAAAATGCAAACTTTCATATTTGGGGTCAAAGATAAAGAAGTCTCCAAATGAGCCTCCACTTTTCCTGTGAATCAGGTCCAATTTTCTTAATCTCTGCTTCCTGACCAAGAAGAAAACTACAAAGGTTACATACAAATCTATGAACAGAAGATTTCGCAAGCCCAAACCAGCAGGTTTCTTCTCTGTATTTTTAAGGTTATCTGCCTTGAAAGAAATACTTTTAAACTGAGTTGTTCTTTCTCTCTCTCTTGCCCTCCTTATGATGTTGAAAGTCATTCTGAGTAGAATAAAACTCTAAAAAATATTGCCTTGCTCTCCTTTCACCTCATATCATCTGGATTGCCAGTTCTGGGTCGTCACTGTTTTTGCATGAACATCTGCTGGCATCCTGTAAAGATGTGCGTCAATGTGTCTCAGGCACTGGTTAAAATCACCAGGAGGTGGTGAAGTGAAAAGAAAGACACTTAGTGCTGGACAGCTTTGGAACAGAGTTTTCCTTCTTCCAGCACATTAATTCATTTAAAATCCAAACAGCCAAGTGCTTTTTAGGAGAATATATGGATGGAAACACAGAGCTATAATTTCCTGACTCCTTGTAAGCTACCACTGGTGAGTGAAAGATGTCATGTCATCAAAGGATGTCGGGGTAAACCCAGTCACCTTCTTTATTCTGGGGCTAAATCCAGGCCTGGATTAGGGCAAAATGTTAAAGAGCACATTTTGGGCATACATAAATCAAAACCCTATCTTCTAAAGTTTGTTTTTTGTTTCTGTGTGGCAGGTCATTTTCAGCTGTTATTGCATGCTCACCTTTAGGCATATTTGGACTTTCTGAAGAAGGCTGTGCTGCTGGTGTCTGTCATCACTTGTTGGCGCAACTTTTTAATTAAAAACTGACAAGACCAAGAAGACTGACTGTGCAGTTGTCAGTGATTGATTTACAAGAAGTTTCTTGAAAGATCCCTTTATGAGTGGAGGTTCTTTGTTATTCAACCCAAAGAGGAGCACGCAGACCGTGGACGTGTTCTTGGAATCTGAGAAGGCATTTGTCATGACTGAATGAGAGCATTCATTTGAAGTTCTCAGGAAATTTGGCACGATAGGTCCCATTTAAAATCAATCCATTTTCTCAGCCTTGGGGGCACAAAGTGAGACACAGAGGAGAAATCTGACATCATCCAGTTGTCTGACAAATCAGATGACTGGTAGAGTTGTTGTTCTAACAAAACATTGGGATGGGCAAATGATTCACTACACTATCCAGGGAATGATCTGCGTGGACTCTCTGGAATGTGAAGTCAGCCAGTGGTATATTTAAAAGACTAATACATTGCTCACCTTTATCAGTAACTGCTTATATTTGTCTTCATTTCTTAGGTCGCAGTCCTGCAATGGTGCTAAGGAGCAAAGCTGAGCTGTGTCATGATGTCTTTGAGTTTGAAATCAATTTTCAGAAGTAAAATGAAAACCAGTAGAGTAGCAAGCAGATGTAGCATGCAAGGTTTCTGAGAAGGTTACTGTCAGGAACAACTTAGCAAAAGAAAGGAAATCTTAATGATCTGACAGAATTTCAGAACTTAGAACCACGTTCTCCATATCTCTGCTTCCTACAACTGTTGCTGCAGCTCGAGGGCTCAAATACAGGCCATGGTCACTGCCACTTCATGCCATGCAGCTCTGTGCTGTGTAAGTGTTGGCAAGATGAGCTTAGTGCTGGGACTTGCCAAGTTTCCCAGGCTGGGCTTAGATTAGAAGCCAGAAAGTTTGGGGTCAGCACTTCATATAAGGCTAGTTTTTGGGGCTATGAAGACCCCAGGCTGGAACATTATGCATGAACTTGCTCCTACTCAAAATTTTGAAGAAGAATAGCTACCTGCACTGTGTGCCTTTTCTGAGAAAGTTTCACTGGCACTCGTGCAGACCTTTGCAGTCTCTCCCAGAAGAAGCACCAGAATGCAGACACCTTTAGAGAGCACTTTCAAGACAAATAAGGAATAACAAACACACCACACTGCCCTCTTTCCCAAGGCAAAGCTGGAGAGCTCCAGGTGAATTAATTAGCAAAGGAGCAGCTGGACCACCTTATTGCAGGTATTGCAGGTAGAGACTCTGAATGTTCCAGGGTGGTTGTGTGTTTGCAAAGTGCCCAAGGCTGCAGTGCAGGCACTGAAGACAACCAAACAAACAGCACAAACCCCTCTGCAAGCTCCTTTGATCTTGTGTATGAATTAGGATTCAGTCAGGAGATTTATGAGAGCAGCCAGTGGTGCACAAACCAGCAGGGCTGAAAATTGCACAAGAACCCAGCACAGAGAGGAACACTGAAGAACCCACTGGGCCACTGTTGTGACAAAGTCCTTTCTCTTGCACAGGACTCTTACAAAGCTCTTTCTGATCCCCGAGGCTGTAATACCCTCCTGTGCAAACAGAACTGGGGAGCAGGGGGATTGCCAACCTAACTGATGTGCTCTATTTATATGTGCCACCACAGCCCCACACCTCCTCCAGCTAATTTCCCCCTGCCTTGCTATGCTCCAGAGCATCTCACAATTCCTACATGAAGACTGACAGCAAGCAAAAGCAATTTGGATTAAACTCTGCTGCCCCGCCTAGACTCCAGAGCATGAACTGAAATGGGGCAGTGTTAAGGGAGCAGTTTTGTTTCATTTAGCATGAGGACTGATTTTAAGAAAGTATAACTTTAAACCCTTTCCTCTTCTCTAAAATCTGTTTTAGGCTTTCTGATTCCACAACTCCCTTGAAGCAGTAAGTAGTGCACACAGACAGAATGACCAACATGTAGCTCAAAAAGAAAAAGGAGCAAGAGAGGGATCTGTTCCAGCAACTACTGGACCTAATCCAAGAGAAGGCCCTAAAGCATTTCCTGGAGAATCCTCAGAGGACTGAAATGGAGCTCATTGCCCTGGAAAGAGCCCTGACACAGGCATTGCAGGGAGGAATGTCATGGATTAACTTCCTTTGTGATTGGCTCTAATGACTGCACCCCGGAGCGCTGCACTCTGGAGAAGATACACAAGATACACATGTGGGGTGATAGGAGGGCCACCCCACAGCACACACTGTGCAATCCCACCACCAGAAGAGGGATGAGAACAAAGGCATTACTTACACTGCTCATTCTTAAGCTGTGGCGTGTGCTTTGCAGATCCCTAGCACTTTTCCAGTGGAGGTCCTGGTTTGTATCCAATTAACTTCCAGTCCGCTTGCTTTGTTACCTGCCTACCTCATTACCGAAAGGCCAGTTCACCAGGGGCTTGCTATTCAGGAAACAAAGTGATATCTCTGTTTTTGCACTTGTTTTCTGTTATTGCTTATCACAAAATAAACTTATCCTGATGCCACTCAGCTGCTAAATTTCATCGGAGTACCACCTATCGAAAGCATAATATCCTTCCATGCTGTTAACTCCCAGTGTGAGTAAATGCAAACACATATTCTTGGTTACATGACATTCCTTCCCTCCAATTATTTTCTGGTCTCTAAATGGGAGCATAATGCCTCCCTGATCCTGTATCCCTGAGCACACGAGGCAGCCTGCCAGCGTATCCTCTTTGGCTTTCACATGTCCAGAGGATCTCTTGACCTCCTGATCTCCACAGTCCTTCAGCATCTTTCTCGTGCACTCACAAACGTGCAAAAGCCATCAGAGACTTAGCATGAAAAACCCATGATGGTAAGAACCATCAGCTTTTACACAGGCGTTGCTACTGTGTTCAGCTATTCTGGAGAATATTCTTAGCACTCTGCAAACCCATGGTTCAGAATTAGACCACAGTTTTCTTCTGTACAACCAACATGATGAAAGGTTTTAGAAAGGAGAGAAGCATCACGAAGGTGTTTTTCCTATAATGGCATGAAGCGCTGAACTGACACATGTCAAAATCCACTCAGAGTAACCTGGCTCTCACTGGTGATGTCCTTGCATGAAGGGCATGAAAGGAATTTCAGTGTGCATAAATTACCTCTGCACCAAAGCAGGAACCTGTGACTCGGGGCACGTGATTTCACTTTGTGTGGTCATCTTATTTTTTATGTTATTGTAAGTAATCAAAGCATTAATGTGTCAGCTGGTACAGATACCTGAAAAAGCCTCTTTGTCAGAAGGGACCTTTTCTAAACTGTTTGAAATGCAACTAATAAATCTCTTCACATTGCTGTGTCATATTAAGTGATACAACAGCATCACAAAAATCACAAATGCCTGTGGCACAGCAACCTCCCCAGCTGAATAGTCATTGCAAAAGTGGACCTGGAGAGAAGCTCTGTGTGTGACCCTGTTGCTGATGCAGACAGGAGTAGAACCTCTGGAAACAGAGGTTGGTGGCCCCAGGATGGCATCTCTTCCCTGCTGCACCCACCACTGCACCCAAAGTGCTGCTGCACTGAGCAGAGCTGTGACAGACAAATGTTCTGCTGAAGTACTCGCTCAGTTTCCTCATCCTCATCAACACCCCAAGAAGAAGCAGGGACACTGATTTCCAAGCCCCCTTTAGGTCGTGGTGGCCATCCCAGGGTGTACTGCCAGAGAAACCACCAGGTGCAGAACAAAGGGGCACAGCATCACAAGAGAGGCTGTCTTCCCAAAACACCACACCATCCCGTCAGCCAAGGTCATAGCAACATCAACACAGTAGTCAACAAGGAGGGTGCTAGAAACCAACATGTCTTGGTGTATTTAAATGCCACATAGTTTGATGATGTTTTGGCAAACAAAGTAACAAAAGACAACGTCTGTGTGTGAACTCACAGCTGTCATAGAAAATAATACAATGTTAGTTCTGCAGAGGGGATCTCTCTGCCTTATGTGCTTCCAGAGGAGACTGTGAGCCAGCCCAGCAGCTCTCCCTGCAAATCATCCGCCCATGAGAAAGAACTGTGTGAATGCAAAGGCAACATACACTAGACCATGGCCCATGGAAATGGCTCAGGAGCCTTTTGGCTGAGTCCAGCCTGGAGTCAGCTGAGCATCTGCGGGAATGCTGGGCTCCTCACTGCAGGCATTGTCTTCGGGCTGACAGCAGCACAGCTGGGCAAAAACACACCGAGGAGCCTTGGCAGGACTCAGTGCAAAATATTGGTGTAACATACTATGTTTGGAGTAACTATAGGAGCTATAATTAAAACCCTATAAACGTGATGCTGTTCTCCCACTGCCTGAGGCTCAGAGAGCCATCAACTTATCAGATATGAATGGAAGAGACTGGATCACACTCTAGAAATTTTTCATGCTTTCCCAGTATAGGCTGCCTAAAAAAAAAAAAAAAAAAAAAAAAAAAAAAAAAAAAAAAAAGAGGGCAAGAGAGAGAAATTGAAAAGGAAATTCCTAAATAAAGGCAAAAAAATAAAAAAATCATACCATATATGGCTCGGAATATTTGAGGAAGATATCCTGATTATTAAAAAAAAAAAAAAATATTATAGATAAACAGAAGATTATTGCCCATTTGTTCTGACAAACAGTTTTGGCATGTCTCATCTGATGGTGTCCAGTACTTCTCAGGCACTAAAAAGAACTGATGTAGAGACAATTAAAATAGATGGAATCTGTTTTGTGACCCCATTGGGAACAGAAATTTAAGTGCCAGAAAGCTATCAGCATTTTATGCTTATGAACTTCCTAGGGGTCTTTCTGTCTCTTAGGTTTGAAGATCACACCCCTTGGCAAGATCACAGAACTGCAGAAAGGCAAGCAGGGAAACATTTATAAATATGTAGTGAGAGAAATGGAACCAGTAGGCTAAAAGCATGACAAACATGCACATGAATAAAGATGATAAAATCACTGTATGGTCAGAATCAAAGCTGTTGTGGGGTGTTTTTTTCTGTAGTTGACCTCTAAAATACAAGGGGTGACATTCTTGCCCCACTGAAACCAGTGGGATTTGTGCCATTGACTTCAAGACAGCTAGGATTTTGCCCCATGTAATGAGGTCTGAAACCAAGCCAGAAGAATCCCAAGTGTTCCTTGAACTCGGATGAACTGGAAATCCAGTTTCAAACTGCAGAGCCCATGTTCAGCTCTGTATGTAACAGATGCAAAGCAGAGGCTGTAGTCTTCAGAAATGGATCTGCAGGGGAGCTAGTCCCACAGACAATTTTGTGAAAAAAAGAAAACCACTCCCCTCAAAAATCTGGTTTTCTTGTTGGTCTAGCTACTGCAGCTGTGTTCCAGTCAGTGTGCCTCTCCAACCCAGGATCTTTTTCCCCTTTCTCTTGAAGCATGAAAAGCTATTGCTAAAATTTTGCTCGTAATGTCCCAAACTAAACAGGTGGATTATTACTAACAAAACGGAAAATATTATTTATGACTCTATTTAGAAGATAACCAGGTTCATTATCATTTTATGGCATATGGTAGTTATTTATGGCATATGGGAGTTCCCCATAGGTAATTTTCCCATATCCAAGTCCCCCTTCAACAGAAGAAAGATTCCTCTGTTGGTGATCCTGTAACACAGAAGAACTTGGGGTTTAAAGATCACATTTACAATATGCCATGTGTGGCTTTATCTGCCTGGGTAGTAGCTCATTGTACATGAAGAAAGGGCTGCATTGCCTCATTGGCAATATACAATAAATTATTGACAGAAAGAGTATGTGCCCAGTGGCTGCAAATTCCTTTCTAGAGGGAATCTGGAAGGGCCTTAGTTTCTGGAGGCAAATCCCTAAGTGCAATAGTTAATAGGCTGTTTTCACTGTCCTCTCCCTGTCCTGCCATGAATGTGTCCTCTCACGGCCTCATTCGTTGGATATTGATCTCGGTGGACTGCAAACTCAAAGAGCTGAGAGTGGCACTATGACACTCTGCCACGGGGAAAGGAGAAAAATATGCTGCAATCAGAAATTAGTATCAGATCTGGGGGCTTCCCTTGCTCTTTTTTCTTCCCCTGCCTCCTGTACAAGGGAGTTTTTATGTCTCCCCTGAGCTGACATTAACAGCATGGAGAGATGTCTGCCTCAGAGCATCCAATGTGTGGAAAAATAAGCCAGAGCTGGCCCTGAGGGTGGTTGAGGTGACGTGAGGTGGCTGCCCACTGCACAGACTTGTCCATCTTTTTAAGTGACTAACTGCAGAGCTGACAGCACAAGGAACAGCCTGAAATCTGGAATGCATCCTGGATGCATTCCTGACTGAGAATGCTGAGAAATGCAGGCAGCCAGGGAGGGGAAGACTGGCAGAAGGCTCCTCACCTGGTTTGCTGACTGAAGTTAGGAAACCTTGTTATAGTCAAGCCTCAACAGCAACATCCTGAAAACACTGAACAATAATATCTCCATCATATTCACAATATATTCTAAGACAGCTATCCATACACTGTTGGCCTTTAGGAACATGAGAATATGAATATCCTTTCCCCCATGTACAAGAGCAGAGACAGCAACTTCCACCTAAATGCCAGTCCTGAAGGCTTTTAGCAGCTAGATGTTTCTGTTTAGCCTTTTTCTGTGTTTTATTAAAAATCATGGTGGTAAAAGAGCTCAGTGAAATTTATATTCTGTATTATACAACCTGACAAAGTATTTCGCAAGCAGGAAAATACAAGTGAGATTTTAATGGAAGCAAAAAGCTGTATCCTGGATACAGTACGGTCCATTTACCTGTATCAAGGAGAAATGTCACACTGCAATGTGTGTGTGTGTTGCCATGAGATAACACATGCCTTCTGGGAATTAGGAAACACTTTGCCATGCTTGAGCCTTCAGCAGAACGGCAGGAATTATCTCATGGTAATAAGTAACCCAAAATGTTTAATTCTTGGAAGAAAATGTCAAGGAGAAAACAAACAATTACTTCATTGTTATGAAAGATCATGTTCCTTTCCACTGACAAAAAAGTTGGTGATTGAAGATGACTTGGGAATGTATCTGAACTATCTATATGCCTCTACCTACTGAATCTATGGGTCTGCAATTTATTATGCATACAGGTATAAACACATGTAGGGATAGGCACCATTTTTGGATGTACATAGACATTTGAAAAAAACCTTTATGCCTATACCTAATAAATTGTTCACATATGTTTAACTTCATAGCGGTTTAGCATGATGTTACTCTTTAATTGGAATTTGGAATTGCTTGGAACATGTGGCACTATTACACCTTTTTAAATGCCCTAAATGCTAATGCTACAGGATGAAAATGGAGCTTTTAATACAAGGATTTACATACAGCTTCATAAGTCAGTTTTAGAAATATCTAACTATATTTAATTCTGAAAATAACTAAATGTGCATATTTTAAAGTATTATTTTATAGCAATTAGTTTTTAATAGACTTTTAGAAGCAGCTGCAATCCAGAGAAGAATACCTTTTGTCCCCCAAATGTATTGTTTTATAGGTACTGAAGCTTCTCTTGATTAGAGCTAACTGCAAGATTATGAGACATTACAAAACACTTCTCTGCATACTTAACTTTTGAGATTACTGCAGACTTACATGCCTGAAATCTGCCACAGACAGGCAGGCACATGGCTGTCTCATTATTTTTATCATCTCTGGGCAAAATTCTACCACTCTCAGCCTTGGGTTCTTTAGGAATTTGCCAGAAGCCAAAAAAGAAAAAAAAAAAGTAGGAGAGGAGGAGATGATGTTAATATTTGACTTTAGGATTAGAAGGGGTTTATGTTAATTATTGATACGTCTCCTTTAATGTATATGACATGTCCCTTGAGACTGATGAGATAGCTACAGAATATTAACAACCTTTCCCTAGACTAACGTTAAGCAAAATATTAACAACAAAAATTGCATTCCTTTAGCCTCATTATTGGGAAGAGATCAAAGAACAAATTTGTAGCTCCATAAACACGAGCCTCAAGACACATTCCTCATACCAAGGTGAGGGAGTCAGCCCCATCCATTCACTTGCAGAATCTACTCTTCAGAGGTTGTTTTCATTTGATACATGACCAACACCAACATATTGCAGCCAATGGCTCCTTCATGAACTATGCATTAGGACAACTGCTTAGACCAGCTGCCTAAAGCTTGGCCTGGTTTGCTAGATGGCACCGTTTCTGACCCCTGCCTGTGCAGCTCTCCAACCCACAGGAAGATTTCAGCATGGTTAATTCATACAGTTTATGAACTAGGGGAACACTTTCACAAATATTTGCAAGACTTTCTTGCTACCTGGATATGATTGCAAGGGAAATTCTGTTTATCAGCATTGTCAGAGGAAGCAAAACCGCATTTTTATTGAATTCAGATAAAACAAGAATATGAGAAAAAGGAGAGAAGCATGGATTAACAGGTAAAAAATATGGTTCCACATAAAGAAATTAGCCAGGGTAACAGACTACATGTGAAATTAATTCTGGGGGATCTCTCCCTGCTGTAGACTTTCTGGATAGACTAATTTATTCTTTCCATGCTTCTGTTCCCATTAGTATGAAGGGCATAAGATTCCCCAAGAATCCCAAGATAGATGGGTAAAAGTGAATTTTGTAGTTACACTGAATAAGTCTGAAGAGAGGAAGACTGGTAAGATCCATGAAATACAGATGGAGATAGGAAGAGTAATAATTTACTTTTCTTCCCTCTCCCAAAAGCAACAGCTCTCTCCTTTCCTCTGAGAAGTAGCAGTCCCAACCTTCTCTCCTGTGTTCCAACAGGCTGCTTGGAATTGAGGGAAAAAGACTAGTGGCACAGTCATGCTGCAGGGGAACCAAAAGCAAGAGTGAAGAAAAGAATGGGATGGGATAGGGAAGGCTTGGAGAGTTACTGCTAGAAGGTGGTGCCAGCAGCTGTGCCATCAGGAGGTAGGGCTCAGGTACTCAGGCTAGGACAATCCACACTGGCTGTGCCATCCCTGGGGGCCTGCCACCCTCCCAGGGATGCCAGCTGCTGAGGGCCTTGCAAGGGATATGAGGACTGTAACAAGAATGATGCTCAGGTGCCATGGTAAAACAAGTTTTATACCTATCAGAGGTAGAAAGGTCACAGAATCATAGAATGGTTTGTGTTGGAAGGGACCTTAAAGATCATCTTGTTCCAACCCCCCTACCTTGGGCAGGGACACCTCCCACTAGACCAGGTTGCTCAGAGCCCCATCCAACCTGGCCTTGCCAGTGCCCCATGACCCTCACAGTCAAGAATTTCTTCCTAATACCTCATTTAAACCTACCCTGTGCCAGTTTGAAGCCATTCCCCCTTGTCCTATCACTACACACCCTTGTGAAAAGTCCCTCTTCAACCTTCTTGCAGGCCCCCTTTAGGTACTGGAAGGTGTCCTCAGAGCCTTCTCTTCTCCAGGCTGAACAGCCTCAATTCCCAGCCTGTCTTTTTGTCTTGTCAAGGAATTCCCAATTTCATTGATGGCATTGGTTCATATTACGTGTCCCAATCTGTACATTTCTGTAGCCATCCATTAGTGGTTTTCTTATTGCTGTCACAGTAAATTACTCTACAGTGAGTATGTGATTGTTAAATATTAGTTCATTTTGTTGGATCATCTTCCTGAAACAGAACAATATTTTATTGGCTTTGTCCCTTGATATTCCATTCTCACCCTGCTATTTACTATGCTCATTTATTGCTTAATTTGAATTTTACTCTGCTCTGCCATTTGTCCTCCACATCTCAGCATGCTACATACTGGTAATAATAATAACCAAGATCCATATTCGGAGCTTATTAATGGAAGAATAAATTTGAAACTTCTGTGTAGGCTTCACCAGAGGTCTAGACAGCTTACAAGCATCATGATCTTTACACTGAAATTGCACATATATGCATTGCTTTTGGTGCAGATCATGTTGTAACATCACGGCCTTTGTACGAAACCTTAAATTCACTAACCTCATGATTTCTCTCAGTGTACTAAAACAAATGAGTCTTATGAAGTGTAAGTAGCACTTGTAATTAGTAACACAATTACAACGAGAGTGGAATCTATCACTATGTGCTATTTTGATATAATAACTGAGCATTAACATTTACTTTGGCCCACAAGATGAGTCACTGTCTGCATTAATGATGGTGGGGACCAGCTTGTCTGCTGGTATATACTGGGATAGCCCCAGCGGGGTCACCAGAGAGGAGCTGTCTTACAGCCCCTGGGATTATGGCCCTGGCAGCTCCACCACGATCCTCACTGGAAGTCAGATCCAGTCTCTAGTGCATTTTCTCTAGGAGGTAAATAAAATGAATAACTAACTAGGAATGAAAATGAGGGAAAGAAAAAATACTTGCACAAATGTGTGGTTCCCTTTCAGTGATTCAAATTTACTGAACATGCTACATCAAAACAAATCTTTGCAATTTTTCTTGGGGGAAGGGAGGTGGTTTTTTGGTTTGTTTTTTTCTGAACTCCTACACCCTGGTTAAAAGCTTAAAGCAGGCTGAGTTGTGCAAGGCTGTGTTGAGACTGATTAGACAGGAAAGCGTGCTGTGACACTCCCATCCGTGTGAAAGAAGAATGAAGCAGCTCCTGAAGTCCATCCTTGCCGGAGCTTGATCTTCCTCCCACTTGTTCATGTCAGCAGTCCTGACGCAGGAGCAGGAGATGCATCCAGTTCTTACTCAGCAACAACTGCTATGGAAATCAGAGGGAAGGGTGTGGGCTCAGCTGTTTTTTATCCATCAGGATTTGAACTACTGTGACTTCTTTTCTAGTAAAAGCTCAATAAAAAACTGACCAGAAGACCTTAAGATTTGTTCCAGTGGATTTCTGTACACTTCTTCAGGGTAAATAGTGGCAATACAGGAGCAGTGCCAGAAGTAAGGCTTGAGACACAAATCTAAACTAAAGAATTTATATATATGTATATTTAGTTTTGCAATGGAAATAAACTTTGTCATTATCAAAGACAGACTTGCAAACCATACTGGAAAGTGTTCTGGGACCCCAGTGAGATCTTCTGTCCTATACTTCGTTGCAACCATATCAGACCCATGTAAAAAAATGAAACTGTTCTCTTAAACAAACCCCTAGCTTACTAAACTTGTTCTCAGATATTTCACTTAGATTTTTAGTACTCCTAAAAGATGCTGGACTTCAGTGTTTCAGCTAAATGTCCTTAATTTTTTTTACATCACTATCAACAACACTGCATAGCTGAATTATGAATATCCCAGAATAAAGTCTGGCATTTTCTTCCATCCCTGTAAGTGCTGGCACCATCACAGAGTATTTTTGCTAACTTTAAACTAAGCTGATGAGTTACAGAGGGGAACAACTTTCCCTGTAGCAGCAGAGGGCCAGATAGGAATGACTGGCCACAGTTAACCCCTGAGAGATTTGAACAGTGACCTAGATACCAGAAGCAGCACAGCACCTAACAACATGAAATAGAAACAAAATCCATAACCTTTATTAAATATAGTGTTGCATTTCATCCCACTGCAGAGACGTCATTATCATGCTGTGGGCAAAGATGAAAATAGCACGCCTGATACTATGCATTTATATAATGCATAATAATGCTTAGCAGACATAGAGCACTGTTCATTCTCAAAACACTTAGAATCATTTAAACCCCAATGAAACCATGAGGTAGAGCAGTGTGTTGCTTCTTTTTATTTTTTTAATCATTATTTTTCATCTAAAACTTATTGAGTAAATGCATCACATCAAGGAACAATAGATCTATGGCCAAATTCTGATCAAATTACTTTGGTGAAACTACTAATTGTCTTTGAAACCAATGGAAAACTTCCAGCAATATGACCAAAATCAGAATCTGGATTCTATTTTAAATGCCATAAAGCTGAATTGTTATTGGATAGCTTGGTACATCTAAAAATAGCCCCTCTGGTTTATTTTTATCTCATTTTGGAAATCAGGTTCACATTGTTTCTTACTTCTCTGGCTAACTCAAAAAGTAGAATCTGACAACATGCTTCTTTTATTGTTTGCTGTGCTCTCCTGTCTGTTTCCAAGCACCCTCCTTTCCCAGCTGGGAAAGCAAGATGATGTGGTTTTGCAAGGGGATGGTTCTGGTGGCAGACTAAGGCCCTGTACAGTCAGTTATCCCATCTCAGGAGTGGCCTGGTAATTCAGAGTGAGGTTACCTTCCCTCTCCCTGCACCTGACTTGGGGGCGCTGGCTTTGTGCAGAGATTTAGTCAATTCAAAGTGAACCCTGCTGCCTATCATTCTCAGCTGGTTGTTTTACACCCTCTTGGGATCTTGAAAGGAGACTTGTAGAATCCATCCTCTTTTAAATCCATGGCTGAAGCAATTGCAGTCAAGGTTACTGCCAGCTCTAGCTTAGCAGCTGTTACAGGAGGCCCAGATGGCCTTCCTTTGCTCCTGATAACCTCGGAGAAGGTGGGATGGATTTCAGCTTAGCTTTCAGTCCACTGTAAGACATGGTCAGGACGACTCATGGCAGTCAGCAGCTGTTGGCCATTTTGGTCCGCATGCAAATGCTGGGAGGGATAAAATTTACTTTCTCTTGTGGAAGTAATGAATTCATTGAAACAGGCCATTGTGGTTGAACTGTTAAAAAGTTCAGGAATGCCTGTGTCAGTTCTTTCCTTCCAACATTTTATTCTATCCTGTCATTTTGTCAATTAAGGCTATTCTGTCAGTTCAGTGCAGTCAGCAGAAAACAAAACAAGGCGACTGCTTTTTTGGGGGGGTGGAGGAGGGGCTAGGGGAAAGATGGAAAAAGAAGTACTACATAACCCAAGTAATTTTAAGCCTCTAAAGTGGTAGAGTGACTCAATAAAAAAAATGAAACCTAGTACATTCAACAGGGTATATTAACCAAATAAGGTATTACAAAAATAAGTCCTAAATAAGTAAAAAATTACACAGAGAGATGTACACAGACATGCTTAAATGCAGTCAGGACTTTAGCTCAAATCTTTTTTCCCTGGTCACCTTAAAATGGGCAGAGGAAATACTTCAAACTGACCCCATGCTCCCTGAGGATTACATAGAGTCTTTGCCACAGTTAGAGACCTTCCTTTTACAGAATCATTTATTGGATCAACTCATAACAAATCCTGCGATTGTTCCTGGATCAAAAGCTGTTCTTGCTTGGATCAGAATATGTAATACTGCTGCAGGATAGCTCTGCACCTTTCTGCATCAAGAAGTGCTTGTTGTGCTACTGTAGAATAAATCTTTGGAAAAACTAGATCCTGCCAGGGATAGCAGCTCCATTTAGCACAGAATTTCTGTTTCCACAGAAACCACACCACTGAAGTCAGCAGAGGGCAGATGTGGAGTGAGAACATCTGTGACCACTTAGGTTAATTGCCTTTCCCAACTCTTCCCCCACTTCTGGTCTCTGGTGGCCCTCTGAAGATCAATGGCAGATCACCAGGCGTCTTGTTGCAGGCTTTCTGCCATCCTGCCCCATCTCCTGGGGTTATCTAAAGCTCGTTTTAAAACTGTATCCAGAGGGTCCCTGAGGACTCCTTCTAGTGAGTCTGCTGTCTCCTTTGTCCCTGGCTTTCTGTCTGCTCCTGGACAAACCATTTAGACCCTCTGCTCCTCAGACCTACATCTTAGCAACAGCTCAGGAAACTTCCCAGCTCAAATGCAGAGGTGCATTATGTTTTATGTGATAGCTCAGACACAACTGTGATAGGAATCATGAAGATTTAAATAGTGATTTTACTCTTTAACATGCTTTCGTAACAAATAAATATTTTCAGATAAAGGGAATACCAAGATATTGCATATGCATTACAGATACTTCCTACATACTACATTGTTTTCATTACTACTCTCTGATAGTCTTTTCTAAGAACGTTAATATTGCCCAAAAATTGAATAGCAAAAAAGATATTGTCAGTGCTGATGCATGAAAATGATTCAAGCCTTAAGTCCTCTGCCAAGATACTAATCTAAATTCAAGCTACAAAGAAAAAGAGAGGAAAGAAGGAAAATGAAACTTTTTTTAAAAGTAAGTTTGAAACCACTACTAAAAGCCACAACAGTTAAAAAATGCTGCAGCAAAAGAAAACAAAGGGTGAAATTCTCAGAGTTGACATTGCCCCAGGTTTCATTGTGGTTCTACCTCAGTGCTAGGGTGGCGTGCTACTTTTCTTTTGAAACTCCTCAGATGTGGGAAGAAGTTGGCTGTATGGCTGAAGAGACTGGGGGCATCAAAAGACAGACGAGATATCAAAGCTGAAGGAAACAATCAAAACTAGCTATTTTTAGCTACAATTTTAAGAGACAGTGCAGAGATCTTTAACCTAGTGGGACCAGTTTACAAGTCCCTTCTGTTTTTTTAGGCCATCAGAGACATGCTCAGGGACAGAGCAACTGCCCTTACAAGCTTCTTCAGACCACTGCAACCCACATGTTTAAGAGGTAATTCTTCCCTGAAGTAGATTTTCTGATACCATTTTAGAGGCCTTGGGGGTTTGCAAGAAATTTCTGCAACTATAAAGTTGTGCTGTGATTTTATTATCCTTCTCCCAGATGTCCAGGCTAATCAGTGACAAATGCTGCTTTTATTTACCGTTTTCATATGAAGTTCTTACATGGATATTCTTAGGGCAGTTCTTTGTCATGGCATTGAAACAATAAAAACCTTCAGTCACCCAGAAAAAGTGAAGACCCAAACTTAATAACTAAATTTCAGTACGATAAACCTTGAGACCACGTCTGACCTGTTAAATGTATTTAAACATTTTGGGGAGGTTTTTTGCACATACATGATAAGAGTATTCCTGAAAGGTATGGCTTGCCATTAAAAAAAAACCCCTAATTTGTTTGCAGGTTTAAAGCATTAGGGCAAATTATAAGTTACTTAACTTTCCACTAAGACTCTACTTCCTAATGATTCTTACAGCAAAATCAGAATCTTGATTGTAACTAGTAACATATTTACCAAGTGTACACATATTCAGAGTACATGTAATTTTTTCCAGTGTCCCTCATGAAAGTAAACAATCCATAGAGCCCTGTACCTGTAGTTTGTAATGACCTCAGGACTCCTTAATGCTATTGAAGCCTTATTGCATGCACCTGGAGGTAGTTTACTCCTTCATATTTGCCAGGTCTTTCATTTAGTTTTCCACACCACAGTAGATGTCCTGGTGTAATGAGAGGCAATAAAGAGCATGATTTTGCTCTGTTTTATTCCCATCTCAGTGGTCACCTGTTCCCATGTTATTTCTGAACCTCCCACCCTTTTGCTGTTGAGAACTGAAATTTGAAAATTGTGGGAAAAGGTTTCATTCAAGCCAGCGTCTGAAATCACTACTACAGTAGTGGACGGGATTTGGGTCCTGGTAAGGGGGTGGAATATCCGTGTTTCGAGTGCCAAAGTTGAAGCCACTCACTAAATACAAACCATTCCTGCTGGGCACCAAGCAGGACTTAATGCTACTTGAAGCAGCAATAACTTTTGACATATTTTAGTTGCAGGTCTCAGACAGTTTGAAGCTTTCTCCTTCCAGGCAATTTTTGTGCTCAGCCCACTCCCTTTCTTCTGCTTTGTCTCTTTGGAGAGTGACTGAGTTATGACAGAACCATCTCTGTGGGCACCTTCTCTTCCATGCAGCTCATTGTCCCAGCATTTTCCCACCTGGAGGAAACATGAAGCCTGTAGTAATAACACAACAAAATTAAACAGAGCTATTAAATGACTGACTGACCTTGGTAATATGAAAGATGATAATAGTAACAACCATGGCCAAAACAACTCCAAAGCAGATCTTCAGATAACAAGAATTATTACATTATTACACTTTTAATTTCTGCTGAAATTTTCCTACAAAATACCTACCAAAGCTTATTCAAATTGTAAGACATGAAGTCTCTCTAAGCTTTGCCTTAGTTAATGGTGCCATTAAACACATTTAGAAGACATTGGAGCTTACACTTCCTTCTTCTCTGACCACATGTGCATACACAAATCCATACCAGGATAGGTTTACATCAGTGGCAGTTTTGACCGAGTAAGGATTGTAGAGTCAGGCCCCACACAGAGCCCTAGACACAGTCTTGTGCTTACTTGGGATAAAAGTGAGTGCATTTTGATGAGCTAGGCAACTAAACTGGGTTAATATCCAGTTTGTCGACAAACTTGTTTTGGCATGCCGGCTAGACCATGGCTGCTTACCTCACATAAACCCAATCTTGGATTATTTTGTTCCCAGTTGAATGAAGGACCCTAAAATTTCCTTTGCAGTTGGTAGTTCCAGCTATGTGAGGAGAGAGCTAGGAATTCACATAAGCCCTTGCCAGGGTCTGGGAGGCTTTGCTCCGAGTATGAGCTGAGAACCTCGAGCATTTCCACTGAGAAATCATACACCCTCACAGCAACAAGTTGCTGAATGTGCAAACAGCGAGTGCAGTTACACTGCTCCTACAACATGGGGATGTTCTCTGCCTGTGCCTCCATCAGCTGTTTTCCCAAATATCTGGAAAACTCACTGTGGGCTGACCAGTGCTGAGGAGCTGGGGGTACCTCTTGAAGACGACCAGCATTAATATAGCCAGAATTAAACATACACTACTAGTGTGTTTACCTATACACCCAGATGCATATATATGTTATTCGTAAGTAATGTATAATAGTCGGTGCTCTTTCATGAGCACATAAGAGCTTCCTGAAGATAGACACACAACTCATGAAGTGCCTTCCCAAGTGTTTTCCTAAGGAAGGTTTTCCAGAACAAGGATTGTGTTTACAGAATTTATGAAGGTGTTTACAGCCCCAGCTACACAAATCTGTCAAAATATTGCAATGGAAATTCAGACCCACTGTTTTGCTTCTGGTTGCAGAGGAAGTTGGGGGGTTTCTTGCATTTTTTGCAGATTATTTTTAGAATTTGGTGAAGGGTTTGGCTGGTTTTCCAGCAAAAGCTGCTGTTGTGTAAACACTAGTAACTTCTCAAAGACAAAAATGTGTGCATGGTTCTAATTTTAAGCACATGAGGTCACTGGTTAAGTGTTCAAGGACTATGAGCTGGTCGGACATGAGCGGAGGGATTCGCGGCACAGTCTTGATGATCCCTTTTCAGCTTCAAGTGGGTAAAGGAGGCTGGCGGTCTGGCTGAGGTGCACAAATAAACGGTTTGATTTACACAGACGTTCTGATGCTGACACAGGGCTTTACAAACCTCCAGAGAATCCATGAATTGCAGACTTGAAGCTGTGTAAGAGGCAGATGGGCTGCCCCACTGCCCTTCCTCAGGCTCCTGGTTACCAGAGACAACCGAGAGCCCAGGAGGGACAGCTGCTGGCAGCACCAGCCAACATCAGCGGTCCCAGCACCCCATGGGCTCTGTCTCACCGCCCACACGAAGGGGGTTTGGGGCTCCCCAGGCCACCGACTGGCCGAGCCCCGCTGGCGTTCTCCGAGGCCTCTCCATCCTGCCAGGCTGAGGGACACGCCCGGTCCCCCGGCGGGCCCTGACCCCGCGGCACGGCCACACGCCCTCCCGTCGGCGGAGCCTCACACCTGTGCCGCAGCAGCTATCCCGAGCTGGAAGAGACCCAAGAGGACCATGGAGTCCCGCTCCTGACCCTGCACAGGACAGTCCTAAGAATCACCATGTGCCTGAAAGCGTTGTCCGAAAGCTTTCTGAACTCTCTCAGGCTGGTACTGTGACCACTTCCCTGGGGAGTCTGTTCCAGTGCCCAAACCACCTCTAGTGACGAACCGTTTCCCGATACCCAACCCAAACCCCCCTGACTGAGCTCCAGGCCATTCTCTCGGGTCCTGTCACTGGTCACCACAGAGGAGAGATCAGTCCTGCCTCTTGGTGACCATGAGGCCCCATTCCACTCCAGCCCCGGGCCCAGGGCGCGCTCCCGCCCGGCCCCCACCCAGGCCGGGCCCGTGACGGAGCGGCGGCCACAGCGGCGCTGGCGCCACAGCAGCGCCCGCCCGCCCGCGTTTGCC